>JAASLG010001474.1:0-12789 GCA_013365235.1 Cercospora sesami
GTTAGAAACTGCGCAAGTAGAAGTAATGGTATAGCAAGACATACCCTGTGTGATTCGAACACTAATATTCAATCAGAATTGATTCAACAGCATCAAATTTCGGTTTGACTCACCACGCTCCCGAAGGAACTGGCTAGACAGTTGAATACGACTGAGTCGTATAGTTCCAATAGCAGGCCAGCGCCTATGACAAAGTCAGATTGAAGTACGCATCAAATTTTGATGGCGAGAATTGCTTACGTTAACCACTCCGCCGTCGGGGAAGTTAGCAATCGACCAAGAAGCGAAGAGGTAGGATTGATTCGTACCAAAGTGCCAATGTTGATTTGATTAGTCAGCATGATTGCCAAACTGTAAATGATATGCAGCAAAACGTGGCGGAGCAGAAACCTTGAAAATGGGAAGAAGTCGCTATCGAGTCGATTAGGAGCCCTGTCTCACCACAAAGTCCATATATCTGTCAGTACTGCGAAATGAAGCTGACTTGATTACAGCATTGCACATTGAGCAAGTGAAAGTCGCACAATGCCAAAAGTTCTCCAACTTCATGCCAAACAGTGTTTACTCTGTCTGCACTTCTCACTACCGCTACGCTCTTCGATAACCCCTATCCCCACCAATTTCCCCTCCCTATGGTGAAAGAAGAACAGAAGAAAAAAGCTGGTATCATGCATCAAGCAAAACACAACCTCGTCGACTTAGACGAAGTCACTCGCTTCCATTCCCTTCTTCACTGCCGCAGCATCCAAACAGTAAAAACAGAAATTCCAAAGAGAGACCTTCGCTCGCATGCATCGCTCCGTGTACGCCATGTGTTCTGATCCTCCAATGCTAATCCCACCACTCGCATGCTAGTCGTCTCCGGTCGTCGCAGGATTAAGGTGAAATATGTGAGAAGAAGTACGAAAAGGGGTGCTCATGAAGAATGTTGAAGATCGGTGGGGCCGTCGTGGCTTGTGCTTGCAGGTCCAGGTGCGTTTGCGTTGCCCGTGAGCTGAATATTCGCTTCGCTTTCGGGCTGAAAAGCGGATGTCGCATGTGTGCGCATCGCTGCCGCTCCCTGAGACGATGTAATGCGACTACGAGGTAGCGCAGAGTACTGAGTGCCCTGGTCAACAGCGTCGTTGTGGCCATTCTATTGTCCACGTCCGATATTTTGGCGGGCCTGCGAAAGTATTAGTCGTTGCACTGCCAACTCTGCACTGAAAGGAATGGACTGCCACATACCTTCATCATCTCAATCCGCGCCTTGAGGTTTTGGGTAACCTCAGCAGCTCTCCGCCAACTCTCCACGCCGTCACCGCCGCCTTGACTGCCCCTCAAACTGCTAGCGCCATCGCCATTCGGTGTGGCTCGACCACTTGACCCACCTGACAAGGCTCTCGAGCTTGGTCGTTCGATACCTGCACCAGCACCACCTCTTAGCTTGTCATCCGAAAAAGTCCTCGGACGGTTCTCCTTACCTTCACCGTTCGAGTACCCATTAGTAGCGTCGAGATTACCATACGCGCGCGAGCTCGGAACGCCATAAGTTCTCTGTGTGCCGTAGCTGGGCCGTGGCTGTGGTGGTGGTGAAGCGGGGCCACTGCCATAGCCATCGACAGGACTGTCACGACCAGAAGGCGACCGGCCCAATCTGGCAATTTCGCGCTTCAGCCTGTCAATCTCGCGCGAAAGACTGTTTGCACGGTCCTCTGCAGATTCGGCGTCTGACCGAGCTCGTACCAACTGGGTCTCCTTGGCTTTGATTTGCAATACATCTCGCGTATGATCTTCAATGAGCTGTGCGTTCTGGACTTGTAGCTCCGATACTTGTGAAGAGAGCCTCAGCTTCTCGTTGCGTAGCGTCGATGCCTGTTCTCGCACAAGGTCGATTTCTGCCCGAAGATCTGTCAACTCTTGCCGCTCTATCTGGCTCAGTGCTGACGATGTTGATTCTGGTTGTCGTTGTGCTGGCGGTGAGGCTGGCGCAGCAGCTGGCTTGGCTAATGATCTACCTGCAAGACCACGACCAGCACCAGCGCGAGGAGTTGTAGGCACCTGTGGAGGCTCGTCCAGGATAACGCCCTGACGCTTCGGTGAGGCTGCGCCAGCAGCGGGTGCTTTGCCATACCCGGAGCTCGGTGGTTTGAGCCCTCCTGGAGGCCTGAGTCCGCCCGGAGGCTTGACACCAGGTCGTGCCGTGGGGCGTGGTTGCAAAGGTGCGTCTTCGGTAAGAGGTGGACTAACCGCCTTCGGAGGCGCAGGCTTCTTGACACCACCTGCTGCAGGTCTTCTTGTCCCAAGCGCTGGCTTCTTGCCCGCTGGGGCTGCTGCTGCTGCTTTGGGTGCTGGCGCGGCCTTCGGCTTCCATTTTGCTCGAACTTCTGCAGCATCGCGCATTTCCGTGATTTTTGTCTTGCGGATATCATCCAACCCCTCGAGATGTGCAAGCATGTTTCGATCACCCATGATCTTCCAGAGAATTCCAAGTACTTCAGCGCCAGCATCCCGCAGCGGTGCCGCGCTTTCCGTCAAAAGCTTCTTGCATCCTTCCGCAACCTCTTTCGTCTGCTCTGGTGTTGGTGCATCCCGAGTCGTTTTCAGCGCGCGTGCGAGAAATTTGGCGGTGTTCTCCTTTATCTGCGGGTTCTTGTTCTTCAGTGCTTCCAGAATGTCACTTTGGACATCACCAAGACTGGTGGCGGCGAACACGGCGTCGCAGGCTGCTCCGATCGCGTCGGTGACAGTCGGCTTCTTCTCCTTCAACCGCTCGAGCATCGATGCAAGTATTTGACTTCGGTATTTGCCAAATGACTTCTTTAGACCCTTAGCGAGCGCCTCGACCACGTTTGCAGCGACTGTGACCACTGCAATGTTGGCATCCTTCATGCTTTTCGCGCACCCTCGTATAAGATCGTCGAAAGAGCCTTCCTGGATTGCTGGAACGTTCACCACCGCAAATACTTCGTCCATGACCTCTTTGCGGTCCTTCCACTTGGTACTGCCTATTCGGTCGTTGAAATCTCCTGGAATCTTCTTCAAAACGTCCACAGCCTCGTACTCGGGCTCCAAATCGATCGCGCCCTCATCCTCGTCTTCGTCTTCTTCGCCACCTGCAGCTGCAGCTGCCTCAGCTTGCCGCTCTTTCGCAGCTTGCTGTGATCGAAGCAACCGTTCCTGCTGTGGTGCTGGTTCTGCTTGTACTGGCTCAAACAGCTTGTCCAGATCCTTCTGCTGCACTTCTTTCAGCTCACCCCAAAAGAGTGGCTTCATGGCCTCGCGCAGCCATCTGTACAATTCAACCGTGAGAGCTTGGGCCTCCGCGCGCACATCCTTGTTCGCATGCCCGTACATCTTAGGCATCAGCTTGAGAACAGGCTTCGGCTCGACGACCTTGCAACCGTATGCATGGTAGATCTCCTTGAGCGCGGAAAGTGCTGCAACAATCATCTTCGGTGTCTTGTGTGACAGGAATGGTAGCAGCTCTTCCACGACCGGATCTGGCTTGTCCAGCTCGATTAGGAGCAAGATCGCTTCCAGCGCTGCCGCTTTCGCTGCCGGTCTTCCCGTAAGCCCCTTCTCCACTGCAGGCGCGACTGTCTGATTCCTCGTCTTGCGCGCACCATCTGCGCCCGCTGCATTCAGGAATTCATTGTATGCCACCAGCGCCTCCTGTTGTGCTGCAGCATTCGCGTCGCCCACTGCGCCCTTCCATATCCCACTGTCGAAGGTGAAGTCCTTGACGATGGCGTCCGTCGGCTGCGCTGTCTTGAACTCCTTCGCGGCAATTTCGTAGCCGCCCTTTCGAGCCTTCCAGTTCTTGTGCTGAAACTGCTCAATCAGCGGCAGCTGTGAGAAGTCCTCCTGGTCACCCATGCTGGGCTGAAGGTGGGCGGATTAAGTTATGTTGTGATCCGTGTGCGCCGGTGTGGTGGAAGTCGGTGGTGGTGCATGTGGGGGTGACTCGTCTTTTGGCTGTGGTGCGAATTGCTGCCTGACCAAGGGGAGGGATATCGCTGAGTCGCAGAGTCCGTTCCGAGGCCGTTCCGGTGGTGTGGTATCGTGAGCAACTCCTTGCGACAGAGTCATGCACAACGCGTGGTATAGGAGGAGGTGCCGTTGGACTGTGACTTTCTCGGAGCTTGTTTACCTCGTATTGACGACAGTTGCCCTGGCACATGATTTAGCGCCGAAAAGGCTTGGCACGAGCCAAACACAGCAGAGCCGCATTGACGACTTCCCCGCCAACGACCCCAAACTCACCAACGCGATGGCTGGAACTCGAGATCGCTCATTTTTGCCCGTCATACATGCAACAGATGAGTTCGTGGTCTGTCGCAGTGTCATTTGATATGCATCACTCACCAGGAGCACAGCTTCCCGTATGGACCGGCTGCTGATCAGTACTACGGGTTGTATCTGCCCAATGACGATCACCCCCATGGGTACCTGTTATCAGAGGTAGTGCAAAAGATGCCATGGACTGCCAAATTCCATGTTCAGCACGAGCATCCCCGCCGCGTCACTGTCCTGGACTCTTCAAAGGGTGCGAACACAGCAGAAGCCATCAATACTGCTTTCCAGGAAGTCATCACTCAAGCCATTGACCGAAGACTATTCCACGTGTTCAATGGTCAGCACAGTGAGCCTTTTGCGATTGCAGGCGCCAGGTATGATGGCCAGGTCAAGATCGAGCGCTTTGCGACGCCACTTTTCGGCATCACCACACGTGGTGCACACATGATTGCCTACACAAACACAGACAGCGGCATGAAGCTCTGGATCTCGAGAAGAGCCAAGCACCTGTACATCTGCCCAGACATGCTAGATTCGACAGTGGCAGGCGGCGTGAAGTCCGGTGTATCGCCATTCCAAACAGTCATCGAGGAGTCAGACGAAGAAGCTTCGTTGCCAGCAGACCTGATCCAAAAGTCAGCCAAATGCCGTGGCGTTGTATCTCACATGAGCACGACCGGAAGTCTCTTCCCTGGAGAAAAGGGTCTGGTGTGCCCCGACTACGTCTACGTGTATGACATTGAACTGCCAGCAGATGTGATCCCAAGGCCGCACGACGACGAAGTCAGCGCGTTTTACTTGATGGACATTGGCGAGGTACAGGAGGCTCTACTAAGGGGCGACTTCAAGCCTGATGCTGGTGCAGTCGTAGTCGAATTTCTGATCAGACATGGCACAATCACTCCGGAGAATGAGCCCAATTTCGTGGAGATCAATATGCGGCTTCACCGTCGGCTGCCGTTCAGGACTGGATGAGCTGCGTTGCAGATCGCTAAACGACCACGCCATTCCGGCACATGCACAATCCCGTCCATAAGATCCGTTGTGATGTGCACCACTTTGGGAAGGCAGAGTGAACTTTCCGGGCCTTCCTGCTCATCGTTTGCGCCGTGGCTCAGAGCACTACGATGCAACCTGAAGGACAACACGTTCGCCGTTCGCTTTTGTTTATTGCGTCTCGTGAGCAAGGTCGCGAGCGCAAATACGACATGACACGCCTTCATGAGAAGGCCAAACTTTGGTCTGCCCCGATTCGCCCAGATTTTAGCACAGTACGATGGAAGTGTAGGCACAGATTGGGTGAACCAAACGAGCTGCGCGTATGCAATGCCATCATTGACCGTTCAGGTGATGCAGGTTTTACAAGTTCTCGACCACGAGCTCTTCTGCGTTGTAACAACCGAAGTCTCGAACAAATGAGCTCCACATTTCCAAGGCTTCGGAAGCACTTCCACTCTCGGACTCGGCTTCTCGCTTGGGGTCCTCGACCAAGCCACCTCACGTTCAAGGATCTGTTACGGATAACGAACACTGAATGCGCGAATCACATCCTGGGCAGCCCTGATTGCATTATCCCGACTCTCACTGCACTGCCGAATGGGACACTTCTCTCGCTCCTTCCCGTGTCCCGAGCTCCACTTCTTCACGATATGGCCAGTCGCTCTCTCGCAACGGTCCACCTGCCAAGCGAGATGAAGACGCAGTGGAGCATGAGTTTCGTGTTGACAGCGAGAGCGCCTGATGCAACAATATACTCGCTACTGCAGGCCGCGCAATGGAAGTCATGGATGCATTCGTCCCGGGAGGGCTTTTGAGCGCAGGATACATAAGAAAGCTTGGTTCGGCCACCGGTGACTTGGTGTCAAAGCAACCAAACCTTCCTTAGACTTCTTTACGTTCATTCAAAATGCTTTCGTTGCCTATTCTCGCTCTGGCGCTGGCCGCCAGCCCTCTGTCCTTGGCGCAATCTGTCGTCGGCGAAGCGCCTGGTTTCGCAGCAGGTACCACTGGTGGAGCTGCAGGCAAGACCGTCACGCCTACATCGATCGACGAGCTGGTCGACTATTTGACCTCGAAGGATGCGCTCACCATTGTTCTCACCAAGACCTTTGACTTTACTGGAACAGAGGGAACCAAGACTGAGACCGGGTGCGCTCCTTGGGGAACCGGCGCTGGTTGCCAGCTTGCAATCAACGCCAATGACTGGTGCGGAGACTATCAGAGCGGTGCAGGCGCAGTCAAGGTGACTTACGATGTCGCTGGCACATCGGCCATCAAGGTCGGAAGCAATAAGAGCATTATCGGTTCCGGCTCCTCCGGTGTGATCAAGGGCAAAGGTCTCTCGCTCTCTGGCGGCGCCGAGAACGTCATCATTCAGAACATTCAAATCACTGAGCTCAACCCCAAATATGTCTGGGGAGGAGATGCCATCACTCTCAACGGCTGCTCAAATGTCTGGATCGATCACGTTACCGTAAGTCTTCCTGCCGTTCGCTGTGTAACGCAGTCTGATCAATCATCTAGATCAACAACATCGGCCGCATGATGCTCGTCGCCGGCTACGAGACCAACACCGGTATCGCCATCACCAACAACAACTTCGATGGTCAGACCGAATATTCCGCCAGCTGCAACGGTGAACACTACTGGGGACTTTTCCTTACCGGCGAGAACGACCAAATCACGCTCAAGGGCAACCACATCCACCACACCTCTGGCCGCTCGCCAAAGGTTGACAAGAACACTCTGCTCCACGCCGTCAACAACTACTGGTCCAACAACTCCGGCCACGCGTTTGAGGGATCTTCCAGCTATGTCTTGGTCGAAGGAAGTGTCTTCGACAACGTTAAGGCCGCCGAGCAGGACTTTGCTGGAAAGCTTTTTGCTGCAAATGACAAGAGCGCGGCGAGCAAGTGTGAGAGCGGACTGAAAAGGACTTGCGCTGTGAACTCTTTCTCGGAGTCTGGGGAGTTGGCTGGTAGCGACTCGGGTGTTTTGAGCAAGTTCTCGGGTTTGACTATCGCGAAGGCGGACGCGGATGTGCAGGCTGTGCCGGATAATGCTGGTGTGGGGAAGTTGAGCGGCGGTAACGCGAAGAATACGACGAAAGTGAGGAGGTCGATTCTGGAGAGGAGGGCGTGGTTGTAGATGTTGTGAGCTGGTCTTGCAGTTGCGGAGAGGTGCTTGCCGCGATGGGGCTTCACTTGTGGAAGTCGCGCTAGCGGGACAAGAGTACGCGCGCGTGGAGCGCGTCGTGGCTGTTGCCTGAACGTAGATGAGGCAATCTGAACTTCACGTCGGCCACAACATTCCACTTCGACTTCTCGCTGCTCGACCCCACTGACAACAGCGCACCCGGCGCCCATCGAATCGACACGATGACAGACCCGACTTACAAACAGCTCAAAAGGCAACTGAAGGCCGCGCAGAGGAAAGCAGACGCTGCAGAAAAGAGGGCAGATGCTGCAGAAGAAAGAGCCGCCGCTGCCGAGGAGGAAGTTAGTGGTGGTCAAGGTCATATCGAAGCCGCGTATGAGGCGCTGGAATATAGCAGTGCTCTCCCGCGTATGGCGCACAGATTACCTCATGGAACGAGCGAAACTGATCTTAGCCACAGGTCTCCCAAAAGCTACCTTACTGTTCATGATGAAGGACGTTCCAGATGCAGCGGCTGTTTTCTTCGACCAGATGCAGGTGATTTGTCACGAAGAATTTCGCGCATCCGATGAAGTCTTTCGAGAATATTCGGACTGTCTTGCACACATCTCCATGCTGGCCAAAATCCCAAAGAATGGGGCCGATCTCGCCATTGGAATCACCATCGATCTCGCAGGGAAGCAGCTCAGAGAACGCTACCTCGGGCCAGATCCCGACAGACACTTCATGTATTACGACAACCTCACGCTCGCAGCTGTGGGCGTCAAGGCCAATCAGGATCCTTTCCATGGAGCAGATAAGCCGTATGACCCTCGACCTGACATCGATGCGATCGTGAAGCCGATGAGAAAACTTCTTCCCGACGTTCAACAGTGAATACATCGCAAGCATACAAAGGGACCCAACATGCTAGTGCCAACAGCTGTGCATTATCGTAAGGCAGTGAAGGATGCTCGGAAGAAGCGTGAACTAAAAGCCGTTCGCAAGGGATTGTGGTTTCCAAAGACCTTGAAATTCCTGCATGAACTGCTGAGGAAGCAGATTGCTGAGCGTCTGGTGCCGCTAATTGCAGAAGATGTGTTGCCAGTGGAGCTCATAGACATGATCTGCACCTTCTGCTATGATGTGGCATTCATCGCGCAAGCACCAGCTATTGCCGAGTACGACAATGGGGTCTTCTGGGACTGGGTAGACTGAGAGGCATGAGTGGAGATACAAATCGCGAGACCAAGAAGCTGCCGCGAACATAGCACATCGACTGTTCCCATCTCCGCATAGGACAGCGTCAGTATAGACTCTTCCTGACCCAGAGGCAGAAAGTATCTTGTGCACTGGGCAAGAGTTGTGCAAGCCCTGGCTCGTAGTCCAAGCATCGCATGACAATTTAGTCAAGTCACACAGGTTCCACTTGTGTAACTCGGATTAGAGCGCGCGAACTTGACCCGTGCTTGTTGCCTGGAGAGCACAAGTGACATACAACTCAAGAATACCAATCACTGATCAGAGCAAACACAATGCCAAAGCCGAAGTATGAAGAGCTCGAAGAACAGCTCAAGGCCGCAATCGGGAGAGCAGATGCAGCGGAGCGAAAGGCTGATTATGCTGTGAAAGAGGTGAGCACGGCAGAAGGGCACATCCAGGCCATCTTCGAAAAATTGCAAGCTGGCAATTTGCTTCTCTGTACAGCACAATGCAACCCCAAATTCTCGCATCTCCAGGGCCATGCTGACACTCGTTCTAGTACTTCCACAAGCCACTGTGCAGTTCATGCTGAAAGAAATTCCCGATCGCGCCAAAGTCTTTGCGGAGCAAGTACGTGCCTTCGAACGAGAACGCGGCAACGACGCCAGGGCCAACGATAGACACAAATGTATGGGCAATCTCGTTATGTTATCTCAACTACATCCAGACGGAATTACCCTCGCCGTCACCCAAGCCACGATTTAGGCATCGCGAGAACTTGAGTTTCACCACGGCGACAGCAAAGTGGAAAGGCTAGTCGAACTTGATCTCATTCTACTGGCAGCATTCGCCACGATGGGAAATCAGAAACGGAATAACGAAACCTATAACCCTCAATCCGATGTCGAGGCGCTCCTACAGGCAGGACCAGATCTCTCGCCTACTTTCAAACGCCGCTTGATACGATCTTGGCGAGGGCTGGAATATCCGCGGAAGATCGATGGCATTGGACAAAAGCTCGGCGAAGAAGGTCCTCTGTTGTTATTGAAGAAGATCTGGTTCCCGCAGACTTTGAGATTCCTGCGCGGGATTCGAAGGAAGACGGTCACCGATTTTCTTTTGCTGATGATCGCTAAGGACAAATTGCCGGTTGAGCTCATGGATACGATCGCTAGGTTTTGTTATGGTGCGGAGTTCATGGCGAAGGCGGTGACTGTTGCCAAGCACACTGCTGCGAAGTATAGCTCCAGTGGCTGCAACGCTGAAGCGCGAGCTCTTCGATGGTGAGCGAGGGCTGAAGATGGATCATTAATGGATGTATGTTCGGTCCCTCGAAATGAAACACCAGTGCCCTCGAAAGACTATTCTCCTTGGATCCAGCAGTGATCGATATTGTGTGTTCTGGCAGAAGCGGGTCAAGTACCGGCTCGTAATGGAATCATTGGATGGCGAACAAAGTCTAGAGCTGGTCTCGCAGTCCTGGTCTGGGCTCCGGTATTGCACAGTGTTCACTTGTGTAACCCGAGCCAGGCGGGTACAGGAGAAGTGCGTGATTGTTGCCTGGAAAAGCTTGGAGCCGACGCGATCTCAACTGGGACTGTATTCCGCTTCTCCTCCTGTAAAAATGAATCACAGAGGGAAGACAGCCCAATGGCAAAGCCAACTTACGAAGAGCTCACCGAGCAACTCAAGGTCGCGAATAAAAGAGCAGAAGATGTTTCCGAAGAGCTGGCAACAGCTAAGGGACATCTCAAGAATGTACTTCAGGTACTCAAAGCTCGCGAAATGCTTCTCAGTACGTATGGGGCTCAACTCAGAAGAACTTGATTACTGATTCAGTCTTCAGTCCTACCAATGGATACTGTGCTGTTCATCCTAAGGGATACCAAAGAGCCAGCGAAAATCTTCGAGCGCCAGATGGAAGACAGCTTACGATATGGATTTGCATGGCCGTTTCAAGACGTCGAAAACTACCATACCAAGATAGAAACCCCACACAGATACAGCAACACGCGTCCAGATGGCGAGCTTTGGCTCGAAGATCGTCAGCGATACTTCGACCATCTCACTATCCTATCTCGACTCGGCTCAAGTGGTGCGGCATCCGTTATCGAAAAAGCGACTATGTGCGCTATGAAGGAATTTGATGATTACTGGCCCGAAAGAGTCAACGGAAATCTTCGAAATCTCGACTACCTTACGCTCGAGGTCGTGTGCATGGAGCTCCGTCGGAATCGCAGCCTAGAATTGTGCAGTGACAGATTGCCGCCTGGGTGCGCACGAGAGTCGTACATCGGATTGATCAATGACTGGCCACGGGATATAGCTTTCGACAGCATTGAGTATCTGAAGGACGTCCTGAACGGTAAATGCCGGAGCATGCATCGAATTTCGGACGCTCAAATGGAGGATTTGAAGCACCTTCTGATGCATGAAACTGATCACCGAGCTGTTGTACGAAGACTTTGGTTCCCACTGACTCTACAATATCTGCGCGAGACCCAGCGCAAACGAATAACGGACTTCCTCGTGCCGCGTATCGCAGGCCATGTCTTGCCAGTGGAGCTTCAAGATGCGATTTCTGGATTTGTTTATGATGCAGACTTCGTTCGACAAGCACCGATTATCGCGAAAGAAAATGCTGCTACGAGAGGAGCAATGAATGAGTGATGGCTGCAGCTTGAGAGAAGGCCAGGAGTGCAGAGATAGCTAGGGTTACTGGAGTTGAGACGATTGACACCACATTGTGCATAGATCAGATGCATCAATCTCCGATCAGCTCTTCTTGCAGATGCACTATCGAAACTTGCAGATGCTTGACGTCGCTTGGTTTTACAAATTTCACTTGTGTAACCGAATCTAGGCAAAAGCGCGTTGTTACCTGGAGCAAATTTTTGACAGATGCCTTTTTGTCACTTACCCTCGTGTTGATGCTAAGACAGATACCTAACCACTGAAGCCAGCATAGTCGGCCTAATGGAAGATCCAACCTACGAAGAACTCAAGAAGCAACTGGAGGATGCGAACAAGAGAGCATTTGCAGCGGAGCAGAAACTACATACTGCGTTAGAAGAAATGTCTTCTCAGGACGCAGAGGGAGGTATGAAGGAAAATCCAACGCCCTTGCAATTGGAACGGTAATTTGTGTAGAAGTCCTTTCAGTCCCAACTATGGCGCCCATCCACAAGACTATTTCGAATTCAGCAGAGCATAAAACTGAACGTTCTACCATCGAAGCGGTGACGGAGGTGCAGAAGCATCACGATGTGCTGCTTGATCTTCTCCAGAAGCGGAGGATTTTGTTGTGTATGTTGCCCTGCGGCTTCTTTGAATCCAGCCAAACTAGCTACTGACATTATTGTGAAGTGCTCCCAAAAGACACTCTACTGTTCATACTGAAGCCCGTCGACCACCCAGCAGCTATTGTTGCCAATCAAATCAGCGATCCAGCTGAGGAGTACGGGCACTCCTGGGACAAAAATAGTGACGTTTGTCTCAGAAACCTTGCCATCCTCTCCCAGTTACCCGAGGATGGGGCAGGCAGCGCTATCGTACTGGCCACCGAATGCGCATGCGAGGCCATCTACGGATACGCTAGCACCAAGAGCAATCAAGATCTACAAATTCTTGACCACTTCACGCTGGCGATTGTGTGCGATGAGGTCGACCGTGGACACAACCTGGAAATGGATTACGATGGACTGAGACCTTACGAAACCGTTATACTTGGCATGGACCCCTGGCTGTGGTCTTACGATTTCGTTAACGATCTTATGGAAGATATGCAAGGAAGTCGCAGGTCGGACAGATTCTCGGACGCTCAACAAGAAGCATTGAAACATTTGTTGCACGAACATGATGCTAAGACGGTCACAAAGAGAGTTTGATTTCCGTTGACCATGAGGTATCTACGTGCTTTTCGCCAAAACGGAATCGCCGACTTTTCGATACCACGGATTGCTGGCCATATCCTGCCAGTCGAACTGCAGGACGCGATCGCAGCATTCTGTTACGATGGACACTTCCTTCTGCAGGCGCGAGAGATAGTACGGAAAAATGCTGCAGGGACGCATCTCGTTAGAGAGATGGAGGACCCCGGGAATGTGGGTGGTGAAAACGATCACTGGGAGGTTAGCGAAGGTGACGACGGCGATGACGATGCAGAATTGTAAC
>JAASLG010001477.1:0-11430 GCA_013365235.1 Cercospora sesami
AGAGGATGTTTTTGCTGAGAGAGGATATGAAGAGAGATTATTGTTGCATGATCAGGAGGTGGCGAACAAGATCATTTATTCGAATAATAAGTGGCAATGGTTCAAGAAGCCGAAGCCAGCGTGGCATTTGTCGAAGACATTTTGAGGGAGCACGTATCAATGTCGTGAAAGAATTGATGAAGCGATTTTGTTTGGGGGTATGAGTTGTTTAGCGAAGCATAATTCTTTTAGTACAGCGTGTCTAGCGACTTGCATAAGAACTCAGCGAGAGTATCTTCCTGTCACATCCACCACGTGGGACTCATCTCAGTCTTTGTTCATTCCTAATCGTACACCCAGATTTTTCATCCACATCCAGAGACATTAACGCGAAAGCAGATCTGCCGCCCCATCCAACCCTCTACTCCAATACGCCATCCATTAATCCACCTCAACCCACCCTTATACCGAGCTTTTCCTCCCCTCATACCCACCTCCACTCCCATCCCCACCCTCCCTCAACAACATCGTCAACTTCATAACTTTCCACGAATACTGATGTAAATCCACCCTCAACCCCACAACCGCACTCCTCGTCCAAGCCTCATCCCCACCACCATCATCATTATCTTCCACCGTGACAGTACTCCTCGCCATTTCCAAATACCCCACTAACCATTTCGCCATGGCTACGAGATTCTCTAGTAAGGAATCAATCCCTTTTCTATAGGATTTGCAGGTTGTGGGGCCGTAGGCTTCCATGTAGCGGAGGAGGTTATCGAGGGTGGAGATTCCGTTGCGGAAGCGTTGGCGGGTGGTGTCGAAGAGGGTTGTGCCTGGGTGTTTGAAGGGGGTGGTGGCGAGGACTGGTGAGGCAATTGCGGGATTGTCGTTGGGGTGTTTGGTGGTGGTTTCGTTTTCGGTGTATCTGGATGTCCAGGTGGTGTCGGTTGGTGAGGCGTTGTCGATTACGATGAGGGGAAAGTGGGTTTCGTCTGTTGGGGTTGGGACTTCGGAGGCGGAGATTGTGGTTGAGCATGAGGCTGAGTGGCAGGAGTATTTTGATGGAGATGAGGTGACTGAGTCGGTATGTTGGTCGCTGGTAGGAGTTCGAGGGACGTTAGATGTTGAGGCGGATCGTTGGTGGCGTTCTTTGAATGTTGTTCGGAGAGGTGTCATGCTGAGGAGTGCATCGAGGCGACTGACAACTACTTCGAGTTAGCAACGTGAGCTTTGTGCGCGTCCTGTCTGACTTGTGGTATTTGCATTCGCCGACGCGGTCTGTTGCTATTTGCCATATGAATGGACACATACCTTTATCATTCGCCATGTTGTAGACTTGTACCAACAGTGTACTCCCTTTCGTATGCCACAACCAAAAGAGTACCGACGTGAAGAAAGACAATAAGAAGTACAACGGACACTATCAGTCTTTGTCGTAGGTCGTAGGATGCCATGACCAGTGTCTGCTACCCGAGATCGGGTTGCACCTTGTCAGTCGCCGGCTAGGTTCCGCAAACACAATGTTCACTTTATCGGCTTGATATCGAGAGGGAGAGAGACGTTTGCAAAGAGAGATTTGGATCCGTCTTTCTGGGAACATTCTTTTGCCAGACTTCTGTAAGGCAAGTTTGACAAACCTCCGTACTTTGAAACTTGGAAGTTGGGAAGACATTTGGCAGCCGTTGTTTGGAAAACTCAATAAGCTCTGTCGAACCGATGTCTTGACTCGAACGGCTTCAGGGTAGGGCGCACAAGACAGGTTGGAGACACAATTGGATCGGTATGGACTTTTGATACCATGTTTTTCATGGCACTGACAGCAAAGACAGGGAGTTGATAGTGCGATTTCGTGGCCATGCACTTGTTCGTGAAGCAAAATCTTGCGCGTGTCGTAGACTTGTCGTGTGCTGGCATGTCTCCAATTGGTGACAGGCCTTCATCGTCATCGTCCGATCTTTTCGATGAAGTTCGCCGTGACCGCGGATGCCTGTCTTGGGTCTTGTCCAGTTGTAGTTTCATGTTCGTAGATGTGGTGTTTCAGAAACGTCAAGCTCGCGGAAAGCACGGTAGAATTGTACTTCCAATTGCCAAGGCCTGCAGATCGACGTTCTCTTGCGTCGTTCAAGTCATTACTCATGTCATCTATGTTACAATGCCTATACAAATACCGTCAGATCCGAGATATGCGGATCACGCTGGAACGCCGGAGATTTTTTTATGACTTCACAGCCATGGACTGGCCGCCGCTTCTCATGAAAGGACTTCGCTCTCGTAATTTCCTGCCTTGCCAGATGAAGAGCAACGGAATTATACTCAATGACAGCGCGATAAAGCCCAGGAGCGAGCTCGCCCATTGGAAACCTAGATTGGTGTACATGCTGGCTTCGGTCAGAGGAAGTGCTGCCGCAACGATTTGCTCGCCAACAACCACGGCTGCGATGGCAGAACCGGCATAATCCGACGCAGCATAGAGATCGACGACGTAGTCCGCAATGACGCAGACGACAATTTGGATGCCAAAGCCAACCATCGCCAAACCAATCGCGGGAGCGATCCAAGGAATGTAGTCGAAGGAGGTCCAAGCATAGACAAACATCCCACCTGTGATGCCCAAGAAGGAGCCCAGAACGCTGACATATAGTCGTGCCTCGGGTATTGGCTGACCGGGCTCTTCAGTATTCCTCTTTGCGGACTTCAGGTGCAGACTGGTTCCATAAATGGTGATGGGCCAACCGAGAAGTTCCCCAATCACGACGGCGCCCTGGATGTATCCACACTGCCAAGAGTTCCAGCCGTAGAGCTCCTGGAACACTTGCTCGCTGGACTGCGTGAATGCGAATACCAGGCCGAGGGCGAAAGCAGACCAGATTGTGCTTGCAAGGAGGACAGGCTCTGTGAAAAGCAAGTACAACGGCCTCGTGACAGACTTGATGAGTCGTTGTCTGATTGGAAGTGCATGGATCTCCTCAGCTGTGTATACTGGCTTCCCAGTTTCCTTGCGTATTCGTCGAGCTTCGTTGCCCAAAATGGTGTGACCTCGCGTCTCCGGCAAGAAGATGAGATACACTGGAGCCATTGCGCCATACACAATCAGCTGAATGTAGAAGATCCAACGCCAATTCCCGATGAACTGCATGACAGGAGAGAATATCACAGGTCCAGCTGTGTTACCAGTCACATAAAGCAAGATGTAGAGACCGACGGGGACGCTACGAGCTTTATCGGTTTCCCACATGTCCGGGATCGCACTCGCTATCGTGTTGGCGAGAACAGCCACACTGCCGCCGGCGATGACTCTTGTTACGATTAATGTGGCAAAGTTCTGCGCGACTGCCTGTGGTATCATCATTGCGAGGAAGAGGCCGTAGAAGGATAAGTATGGACGCCTGACGCCAAAGTCCTCGAGCAAAGGCAGAAAGAGCACGAAGAAAGCTCCACCCATGTTCCAGCTGAAAACCATCCAGTATGTATTGCTGAACGTAGCACTATCCTCAACGTTGAATTCATTGCTGATCTCTTCAGCTGCTATGGTAATCGCCGTGCCATTCAGAGTAAGGATAAATGTGCCAAAGAGAGTGAGAGCAGCGGTCATCCATTTGCGAGTGCTACTCCAGTTGTATGGACTTCGTGGATCGTCGGGGCCATTCCAACCAAGTATTGTGGTTTCATCTTGTTTGCGATGTGGCGATGTGATCTTGGAGCTAGCTGGACTCGTCTCGGGTTCCAACTTGGGTGAATCAGTATATGGTCCGGACGTCTGACCATCCTGTTGCCATTTCCGACCACGGCCTTCTTCGAGTGCGCTCATGCTAAAGGAGAGTAGTGACAAGCAAAGCGAAGCAAAGCAAAGACGAACCGGTCCTTTGTGACGAACAAGGTGCGGGCGACGTAGAATGTACTTCGTACCATCAGCCCGCAGAAGGAGAAATTTTACGACGTATTAGCAAATCGAAGACTGCCAAAGCAAGCAGTGGATGGCGACGGGAAATAGTGGGATACTCAAACCATGTAGGCATCTCCGGTCCTAAGACGCTAGTTTTGTGCTTGTTCCATCACTTAATTCGCATTACCCACTCCGAACCAACAATCGTATTGTGCATGGACCTGATGTCGTCTCTCGGCGTGTGTTCCACCGCCTTGAACCGGCTGACTGCAGACGCGCCATTGCAAGGCAGCACGTCGCGCGGTGATGAGAACACATGGACAGCCCATGCCAATGCTAGGCCTTCAGAAAATCGCGTTTATGGTGACCGGGCGATGATGCGGGTGATGCGGTTGAGAAGAAATCGGGACAGACGTCACCATCTTCCGTTCGCGGAGGTGGGTCCTGCAACAAGTCCGTGCGCGCGCGCCAAGCCCCAATGGATAAGCGACGAACGATAAGCAGTTGATGCTGCGAGTGCTTCACTGATACCGCATCTCGTCTCGCAGTTCAACGAAGCAGGCAGAGGAAAAAATGGGAGCCAACTATGAGCACGCGAGGAAGCTCATCTACGACGCACACAATGAAGATCCGAACAAAGTCACTCGCTCCGACGGCACGGAGGGCCCGTACGAGACGCATTACTCAGAGAAGATGGAGAAATATCTCCAAGCTCGTGCACCCGAAGCCTCAGAGGTCTTGAAGCTTGCAATCTGTGGCCAGCACTTCCGCCGATGGGAGGTCCCTCGATCTCAATTCCCTATGACGAAGATAGGATACCACTCCTGGCGAACACATCTCAAGAAACGTCAAGCTAAGCTCGTGGGCGAGATTCTCGAGCAATGCAGTTACTCTGAGGCCGATGTAAAAAGATGCATTGCTTTGATTGAAAAGGAGGGACTGAAACAAGGCGAATCTGAAGTACAAGTGCTGGAAGATGTTGCGTGCCTGGTGTTCTTGGATGATCAGTTCGATGAGTTCAAGGAGAAGCATGACGAGGACAAGATTGTTACAATTTTGAAGAAGACATGGGTCAAGATGTCAGAAGAAGGACATCGCCTAGCGCTGCAAATCCCCATGACAGACGAGTGCAAGGCCCTGGTGGGCAAGGCCCTCGAGACTACATGATGCTCATTCTATCAGCGAAGGTGCCATGACTCGCGAAGCTCGATGTTCGGCATGACATGCCGCGTTTTCATGCAATGAAGCGAAACTCAAAGTCGATCGGCTTTGCTCCCCGCGGAGTGCGGCTGACACTTCGCCTACAATGATACCACTTGATCGCTGCTACTTGCCTTCGCAATCTTCGATCGTTATCCGCATGGCTCCAGCGACACCCCACATCTGCAAAAAGAGTCGCTGATGCTCGAAAATTGCGCGATCCAACAACAACCAGGTTGGCCACTACGGCTTCGGCATGCAGGTAGACGAGACGCCAAAACCAAGCGGCCCGAGCTAGATCAAAGTATAAATCTGCTCGAGCATCTGCAGCTGCAAAATGGATCACTACAGTGGCCACTCAGAGCTCAGATGCGATTGAAGGTTCCTTGCACAGTGGTCAGTAACCAAACTCTCGAATTTTCTGTTACCCGCGCTGTGCGCGAAGAGCGCGCTCAGCGCGATAGCCGCCATAATGGACATTCAATTGTCCTTGACGAAGACGAACAACTGCTATGCTGTTTCTCTCAACTGGACTACCGAGCCCGGCATGCACGTAGACGAAACGTTATCCCACCTCAGCCAAGCAGGATCAGCTCCTCGAGCCTCCTGCCTGATGGCATGGTACTCCACTGCTGCTTCCGAAGAGCGCCCACAGCGCGGTAGCCGCCATAATGGACATTCAATTGCGCTTGACAAGGACGAACAACCACAGCTTGCGCTTCTGGCATCTGGACACGGTCTCTATGCCGACTCCGGCATGCACGTAAACGAAACGTTATCCCGCCTCAGCCAAGCATGATCAGCTCCTTCGGATGGCAAGATATCGACTCCGCCGTGCGTTGTGCCGCTACCCTTAAGTATCAGACGACAACATTGACGCAGTCCTGTCCACTAGCATTATTCAGTTACCGAGCACAGCGCTTTTGACGCATTAGCCGCCATTGTCTATGGAAAGGCCACAAAACGCGGCCTGACAACGATATCCACTAGCTCACAGATGTTAGATCTGATCACGAGTAGGACCATTTGCATTGAAATTCCTTGCCCACTGCCTTGCGACATTCGTCATTCAAAATTATCCGGTTGTTGCACAGTCGTGGTCTCTTGAAAGCACCAAGAGCCGAAATAGAACCATAGTACCACTCGGTTTGCGAAGATGGCAAAGCGTCGGCCTTCACTGCACATTGTGTTGGATTCCATACTGCAGCAATCCTACTCACCTATCGACGCATGCACGATTGTCGCGAGGCCTAACGTGGGGGTTGCTAACCTGCATGAACAGTGGTCTCCCTCTACAACAGCGCGGGCATGAGCCCCGTAATCTCAAGCACGTGGCCTGCAGAACTGCGATCGTGCGTCGGGCAGGATCAAATCCTGTAGTAAATGAATAGTCACACCGACACGCAGGATCAGCGAATTTGTGCATCATGAAGTTTGAACGTTACACTCCTTTGTACCAGACTCGCCATCCCCGCGCAGTCACCACCACAACCCGCGGGCTTCAGCGGCAACGCTGGCAATCTTAGATGGAATGCAGACTCACGCCATTGCATTCTTTCATTCATACGGCGGCTAGGACGCTTACACCGCAAGATTCGGCTACTGCGTTTATGAAACTACTTCAACAATTTGCATGTGGGATATCCCACTGCCTAGTAGAGGAGATGAGGCAACAAGTACAAACATCCCCAACCCCAAACCCAACCACTATCTCCATCACTCCGGCTTCCTCGGCTTCCTATCGGCCAGGATCGTAGCAAACATCGCCATAGCCTGCATATTCACCTCCGCAGGAACAGGCTGATCCGGTTTCGCCAATTGACTCAGTAGCTTAAAATAATTAATATAGAAACTCGGCGTACTCGTGAAGAAGATTTTCGCTTCTTCATCATTCGGATTACTGAAAGTATGCGGAGCTCGAATCGGAACAACGACATAGTCGCCCACCTTCGCATCGATGATCTTGCGGTCTTTGCCTTCTTCAGATGTATCGGGAACATGGAATCGTACACTGCCCTGCGTGATGTAGAATGTTTCGTCGTGCATTTCGTGCCAGTGAGGTGGTGGGCCGGGGGTTTTGGGGGGCATTGTGAGTTCGGCTACGCCGATGCGGTTGTCTATGAGCGACAATCAGCATGTTTGTTCATCAAATTGGGGTGTGTTGAAGATGAGCTAATGTGTGTACCTGTATGCGAGCCATCTTCTAACACGCGACATGTGATTGGACCGAGCTTGAAGACTTCTCCTGCTTTTGCTTCGATGAATTCGATGTCTTTGTCGGGCACTGATACTAGGCCGGCCATCTTGGGAGCTTTCCTTTTGCAGCTGTGGTTGTGGTTGGTGGGGTGAAGGTGAAGTTGATGGAGATTGGTGCTGATGAAACACGAGAGGTTGCACTTCTAATTGACTTCGGATTTGCGTAGTTCTTGGCTTCTTCGGGTTCTTAAAGGCCTTTTGTTGCGCAATTGTCTTCTATCGGGCGCTCTTCTTCGTTGTTCAGTACTGTGATATTTGGTCGAGCTTAGGGAAGGTGCAGAGCAATGCTCGGTACCGAAAATTGGGTCACACACCATGCAATTGTTTTCGGCTCTCCGAGTGAGCAATATGGTCCGAATGCGATGACCTATCTGCCACGTTAAGAAAATGTGTCGATGCACAGAAGTTGCAAAGCATAAAGACCGAGAGCAGACTACATTCATATGACCAGGACCATGTGATTTTTGGGAATGTGTGCCTCAGGCTTGATGGCGAGTTCCCCTACTGTCCCGCTACATGCATCTGTATAGTAGCAAGGAAATTCATCGCTACCTCGAGCGATTCCGGTCCTCCTTCCGACCCAGAACCTCTTACTTGTTGCCTCCCCATGAGCATCACAGTCGGCTTCTTGGTCACGCTGGCCCTGATCTCTGGTGACACATGTGCAATATCAAGAATGGCGGGCAGCATACCATATCCTTCGACTGTGCTGTAAGTGTGCTTCCCAATCACCACAACAATTTTCGCACTCAGGAGAGTTCACGCGCCTCGTGAGGCCTACTTCAGTCAGTGCTGTACGTCTAGCACCTCGAACGATGCTATGAAGCTCGTTGCAGTGGCCCGGAACCAGAATACCGGAGGGTAGTATAGGACCAGCCTGAACGTCGCTCATGTACTCGCGGAAGCCTCACCAGAAACTTCGACCACAATCTTGCCCTTCGCCCTGCCGGTCTTCAATTTCTCAAAAGCTTTCGGCGCATCCTCAAACTTAAACTTCTCGTCAATGACAGGCTTGATCTGGCCAACTTGCATCCATCTGCCGATTGCCGCAAGGTCGTTCGAGTTGATATCTGCCATGAGCGTGTTAATCTTGCGTTGGCCCCCACCAAGAAAGCCTGGCCACAGTCTCATGGCGATCATGTGCCAAAAGGTCTTAAATGCTATTGGCGCTCCGACCATGACGAACGCCGCTCCCGGATTGGTATATTGATGCGCTTTGTAGTACAGCTCTGGGCTTGAACCGACGTTGTCGACGACATGGTCGTATTTCCGCCCACCAGCGATGAGGGTTTGCAAGATGTTGGAATTCTTGTAATTAATGACTTCATCGGCTCCGAGACTCTTGCATAGGTCGACGTTGGCGGTGGAGCAAGTGGTGGTGACATAGGCACCAGCAGCCTTTGCGATTTGGATTCCAAAGACGCCCGTACCGCCACTGCCGCCATTGATGAAGATACTGCTGCCTGTCTTGACGTAGGGTATGATCGATTGGTAAGCGGTAATGCCACAGATGGTCGCTGAAGCGCCAGCAACTGGCGACACGCCTTCAGGTAAAGCGGCTACACGCGACTCCATAGCAACGGTATGTTCGCCTAAGGCGCCGCCTACAATGCCTCCAGCACCAGCGCCACCGAAAACGAGCTGACCTGGCTTGAACGTTGACCCATCTGCCGGCTCTATGATACGTCCAGCAAAGTCCACTGAAGGTGTAGCCGGGGTCTTGAGAGCTAAGGTGACAAAGCCTGGGACTTCTGGGGCTTTGTAATCGACCGGGTTGAGTGCTGCAGCGATGACCTGAACTAAGTGTTGATCGGGCTTGCGTCGTGGAAGTGGTACATCGGCATTAAGCTTTAGATTCTTCTCTATGCCACCTTTGGTGCTGCTGAACTGCCTGCACGTGAGATTGTATCAGTAGTGTTGCCAGCGTTCAGGAGAAATTGAGCCTACCAGGCGCGAGATGTTTTAGTGTTAGACATGGTTACGAGTGTCGTGTGGCAACTGCGATTAGGCCCGTGTCAAGAACACGGTGATGAAGGAAAAGAGAGTATGGATGAGGACAAGGCATGCGTCTTGACAGCTTAAGGTACCTCTTTTGAACATGTTTTATCGTAGTCGTCATGGTATCACTGTCGCAAGATCCATGCGCTGTCTCGGCGAAAAATTGTCCCGCCGAACACGTCTTCACACCGTGAGTCCGGACATAACGCTCCAGGCTTCAACTTCTATCGTAGGCATCGCTGCTGGCGGGCAACTGTGTGTTCCTGCGTCTCGTCTTTCCAGACGCGTCTTCCTTCGCAAACGGCGACGGACTTTGCTCAGGAGACCAGCCTCCGGCCGCTGCCTGTCCTTGCTCTTACGCTGTAGCCTCCTTTGCTGTCCCAGCCGGGATTCATCGATACGACGAATGCGACAAGGCTCTGAGCGTCCGGTGCTGAGGAATCAGTACGAGCAGTGAAATGCGTGCAAGCTGCGCGCTCGGCGAAGTCGAACGGCAATTCCACTGGATTGGTAGCGTGGTCGAGGTCGAAGTCAAAGCCGTCCAGACGGACGAACTCTGCAAGCCGTGCCTCAGGCCTCAGGCCTCAAGCCGGACCGCTCGCCGACTGCGATGGGAAATGCTGGCCAACGTAGGCTCGTTCGTTCCTTCATCTCACCTACCTCCATTTCAACCTAGATCTCCAGAAGAAACCATGTACAAATATGGGACCAAATGTGAGTGTGGTCTGGGTCCTTCGTGACGATGCTATCGCCGATCTGCCTGCAACATGGTGCAGGCACCGCAACTGTCAAGGTCTATCGCAATGATGAAGACGCACATCAAGTCGTGCTCTCATGGCTTGTACACCTCGGTCTTGTGCGCTCGATATTGTGCTGGAAGGCAGCCATCCGGATGATGGGGCTTCTATACGAGTTTATGGCCTCAAGACAACAAGAAATAATTTGGAGGCCACTTGGTCCTAGACATGAACCTTACATGTCACCAGGTCTCCCGAAAGGTGGCGAATATAGGAAATCCGAACGCGGGAGAAAGATCATTACGACGTGTCTGGTAGGTCCCTCAGGCGGTGTCCTCAAAAAGCTGAAAGCCTAAGTATCTCCACCCAACGTATATACTACCATTCTCGCACGTCCACCTCTCACCTTCAGTGCAGACGCACAGTATCAAAAGTCACAGCGAGTGATCATGACGGAAACAGAGCCAATCTTCTTTTGGCGGGAAACAGAATCGAACGGATTTCTGTGCCAATACTACCCAGCAACTTTCTGCAACACCGACGACCCGGAAGGCCAGCAACATGAATTCAATTGCGCCGAGCAGTGGATGATGTACAACAAAGCGTTGATCCTGGCCACTCCGGATCCACCAGAGGCAAGCACAAAGTCCAAGAAAGGTACGACCAAGCCAGCTCAAGCCCCCTTCCACGAGAGCCGCCGAAATCTGCCACAGAGAGTCCTTGCAGAGGCATATCCAGACAAGCAAAAGTACTTGATACAGAGCGTGCCGTTCACAAACCGGGGCAAGAAACGATATGATGCAATCAAGTTTGAGATAGTTGTGATCGGCAATTATTACAAGTTCTCCCAGAATCCGGAGCTCAAGAAACTGCTCTTGGCCACTGGAGAACGAGAACTATTCGAAGCTGCGCCGAATGATCGGACTTGGGGCATTGGATTCAAAGCAGAGGAAGCAAAGAAGCATACAGAATGGACGTCCTGGGGTTCCAATTTGCTCGGGAACGCTTTGATGACTGTTAGGGAGAGATTGCGTGCCGAGGAGGCGGAGGAACAAGGAGATTCGAATGTTTGACTTTCGAGCAAGCTGGCAAAGTGAATGTCCGAGACTATGATCTTATTGTTGCGTGTTGTGTTTGCTTGCTGTCTCTTTCACATGCACCTGGCCAACAGATCCAAAACACATCACACTCTTCCGTAGCTGCTATGATGCCAGTGAAGAAGAAGAAGAAGAAGAAGAAGAAGAAGAAGAAGAAGAAGAAGAAGAAGAAGAAGAAGAAGAAGAAGAAGAAGACAAGAATCACTCATCCTTCTACACCGGATAACAACACAAAACTCGAACCATGTCCGACCCCAACACCCACCAAGTCGAAATC
>JAASLG010001492.1:0-80034 GCA_013365235.1 Cercospora sesami
CAAAATCACCGTGATGGGATCTCCAGCACTATCTTGCCTTGGACTGAGTTCGACTCCAGCCGTAACTTCGAAGCACAACCCCAGGAATCACAGAAAGGCTAGATACCCAAGACAGTGGATACGAGAACAAACTTGGATATCGCCCTCAAAACGTTGGTTTCATTACTATTGCCGATGGCAAAGAGGTGTATATACTCATATAAGTCTACACGTCTCATCCGTCTTGCCAGTGACCCAAATCCCAGGATACCATCGACCGCCTTACATAAGGAATAACGCCATCGACCGAAGACTGGGCACCCGAAGAAGAGCGTATGTCGCAGCATAGCGTCGTAAGGACCATCACCATTGGAGCCCATCTCCATCAGTCATACAAGCAAAGCCACAAACAACACTACATCAAATCTTCTCGCGTCTCCCCTCCCCTCCACCGACCAACACTAACATCTTCGTCAAAATCTCATCGATCATCACAAACCAAAAACCCTCCACACCTACTCAACTTCCTCCTGAACCAGCAGCAGCATTGACAGCCTCTAGCCGCCAGCCGCGAACGCCACTTAACAGCCCCCACCAATCATTATGAAAGTGCCCTGGCAACTCTGCGGCTTGCCATTAAAGCTGGCTGCTGGGTTTGGTGTACCAGCTCCAAAAGGAAGAAGACCCGCCAAATCGAAGCCGCGGGAGAAGATACTGTGGAAACCGGCCTTCTCTGCAACTTCAGCAGTAGATTCCTCGGCG
Source organism: Cercospora sesami (assembly GCA_013365235.1). Taxonomy (NCBI): domain Eukaryota; kingdom Fungi; phylum Ascomycota; class Dothideomycetes; order Mycosphaerellales; family Mycosphaerellaceae; genus Cercospora; species Cercospora sesami. Next base: position 742 of record JAASLG010001492.1, read on the forward strand.
GTGGTCGAGATGAGGGGGAGAGCGAGAGCCTGGGTGAAGAGGAATGTAGTGGCGAGATGGAGGAACTTCATTTTCGTTCTTTTACGTATATGATGCCGTCTGCGGGCTTCGATTGAGTTGAGTTTGCGTAGGTTGATTCGGCAGGGCTCTTGGGATGGTGAGTGCTAGGATGTCGGTCGACTTGTAGCGACGAAGTCAGTGCTAAGTCACTCTTTCCATCAATGGCTGCATCCACACTCACAAATCGTTTATTCTTGGAACAGGGTAATGAGCGAGGAAAACGACAACGAGGAATACGACAACGAGTGACAGCGCGAGAGTCAGCGGCTGGGAAGGGAGTTGCGAGGATGGCGGGCGCGTCTACCGGTTATATCATCCCCTCCCGATTACTGACTTCCATCTTCCTTTTACCATTTCTGGAAGAGGTTGGTCGCAAGAGAGTTTGATTGCCACAGCTACATCGAGCATGTTGCTGCTAGGATGGCCTGCCAAGCTTCCCGACCTCACGTCGTCCAGAGTGGCTCGAACAACAGTCACGCGGGGTAAAGTTCAGTCAAGATTGCTCAGACAAGGCCTGCGTGGAGCAGTCGCAACCGGCTCACTGTCTTCTGTGGCATATTTGCTGCCAAGCTGCCAGGGTGAGCTGGGTCTCAATCACAACGGCACAATTTATGCTGCCGCATTCCACTATCTGAATTGGTTTCGTTCACATGGCAGGCAATTTCCTTGCACTTGTCGTTTCGCGCGGCTGCGGCTTGATTGTGGGTTCGCTTGTGGATCGCTACCATGGCAGCTCGGACAGTGCTCCGGAATCCTGGGTGATTCGAAGCGACGAGGACTTGGTGGACGGCATCTGGCGATATTTGCTTGACATCTGTACATGAGCGTTGATTAGTGGTCCCGCGAGAAAAAGCTCAGACGACTGTTCAGCTGGCCAGACTCTGTAGATCGAGTAGTGGAACCGATCCTGAAATGAGGCAACAGCTTGGAGGCCCCTTGGTGCATGATGATGCGACTTCCACGATGAGCGATCTCTCAGCTCTGTCAAGAGCAAGCTGGCTGCCCTCATATAGAGTCATGCCGCACGTCTTTCTTTTTTTTTGCATATCCCAGAGGCACATTGACGGAGCAAGCCATAATGACAGCCGACTTCCAAGAAGCACTGGATATGGAGATCGAGCTCCAGCTCGTGTGCAAATGGGGCGACAGTTGCCGCGATGAACGTGGACTGTTTCGAGGTAAGCCTTCGGGTCTTCTTTGACATGCTAGCAGAATCTTCAGTCCATCTGATCTGAGTCGCTGGGCAAATGATTGATGATGTACAGCTGCCGGCAAAGGATCAATCGGCGCTTCCAAGTCTGCTCTGGCATACTGTGATGCACTTGCAGCGTTGCTTGATACGCTGCCCGTGGTACAATGGACAGCGCGATCGAAGCGATGCACGAGTCCCGAGTCGCATCGACGAAGCGAAGGTGCCGTGTGGTGGCACGACGACCAGCTCCAAGGAGACGTGACTGAGACGCTCGGTGCAGCCAGCTAGCCATGTTGGTTCCTGAGCTGGCCGCCATTGGCTCTACAAGTTGCGAGAATCGGCGTATCCATTGCGGCAGACATCGACCGGACTTTCTCGCAAGCATGACTTTCTGCCCGGTCACGATGGACTCCACCGAGGCAAGCGCATCCGCGATAGACAGCAGCCCACTGAAGTCGACGTGTACTCGGATCATTCGACTTCAACAGCAGCCGTATTACATGTACTGCAAATGTAAACGCAGAACGATTGTTGACCAAGTCTAAAAATGCCATTCAAAGCGGTCAATAGGTCCAATTCAGGCTGGGTACTTTGTCAGCAGGATTGCGGGCGCGAAGGAGAGCTCAAGGGTGAGGACGACAGCTTGGAGCCGACATGGAAAGTATAGCTCGAAGAGGGGAACAGGCTGGAATCGACAGCTAATGAGGCACGTATGCCAGTAAAGCTGCTAAAGTGTTGTGCATCGCCTCCGGTACTGCAATGCGCATCAATTCGGGATCTCGTCAATGCTCCGGACCCAGATCTCCTTCCTGCCGTTCAACTTTCTCCTCAAAGCCGAGCTCGCAGGATACACCACTCGTCGCAACCGGTTCGAGCTGCCAAGAGGCTGGTAGCATTTCAGTCCATGCCACGGATCAAGTCTCATGTGGTCCTCCCAGAAAGCCTTTCTCTCCAAATCGAAAGCTTCCTGTTTCGGTATCTTCAACGTGGCCACCGTCTGCCAGGGGTATTTCTCGCTATCCCATTCAGTGCCCGAGTATTCCACAGGCTGCTCTTCCAAATTCTCCAACAGCTGGACTTGGAATAGATATTCTGCATCGTAATTTGCGTGGAAGTTTTGGAGCCACCTGTGGTGTTGGTCGCTTTCATGGACTTCGGGTTTGATTGTCTGATCGGCGAGCTTCGTCTGCGTCTCGGTGTTGGGCACCAAACAGTACTTAAAGACATAATCGCCAAAGCGATATGCCGTCTGCGAGTATTGACGAAGTGAAGCCAGATGAGGATTGGGAACCTGGAAGCGCGCTTTCTGCAACTCTGTGTCGTTCCGCTTCTCCAATTGCTGATTCATCTCTTTGGTCGCCAGGAGTGTTCCGAGTCCCATTCTGATGTCGAAAACCTCGCGCGTTGTCTTAGCATCTGCCAGCTCGATCGCTGGAGTGCTGTTGAATTCGATGTCCTGCGTCCGAGGATGCTGCTCATCTGATCCAGTGGGGAAGAAATCTCCTTGCACGTTGAACAGCTTGATACTGAACCCTCGGGGCGCAGGAATAGTGTCTGAGAACCCCGGATCACCTGGCTCGGTGGAGTATCGACACGCAGCTGGATAGCTGCCAGCCTGTGCGAACAGCTCGCCTTGGCGTAAGTGTGCTGGCAGTCCGTCGTGCACTATGAACGTGCCCTTCACGATTCCATGTGTCCGACAGTGGGTCCCCGTATACACATGTCTGTGGTGATCAAACTGCTGCTGCTGTTGCTTGTTGATTTGCTCTGCCACGGCTTCGATATCTGCCTGTTCGCCGCGAGGCGGGTCTTCCACGCCGGCTGCATTCCAACAAAGGTAGTTTCTGTCCGACATTTCGCTGTGATCACTGCTGGATTCAATGGACAAATCACTCTTCAAGGTCTTTCCTCTCTGCACTGCACTGCCTGAACTGGGCGTCCTTTGGGGAGGCAATTGATGCGGAGCAGTGAAAATGCTCTTCAACGTCTTGTTGACCATGACGAAATATTGAATAGGCAGAACGGCTGCGCGGTATAGGAATGCGCAGGAAGGGTACCGGGTGGATCGAAGGCGATCAGACTGTGAGTGGAGTTGCAGGACGGGATGGGGGATGAGAAATATACGTCAGTTAGCGTGCACTACTGGACTTGCCTGCGTAGGTCATTGGACCCTGATTAGTATACAGTAGTCGACATGCCATCATCCCCAGCGGGCATCAGGTCTCCGCAAGGAGTGCGGAGACGGTCCAATCGACGGGCGGTTGGGGTGGTGCGATTGCGAGACGGGTTCGCAGCCGCTCTGATCGACAGCGGAAATGTGTGGGAATGCGGTGGTGATGCAAGAGATGGTGCGGGCCAAGCAGCGGCAGTAGTCATGTTTTCGCGTAAACCCAGTCGGGGTGCGGCGCAAGGCTGAGACATGAGTGCCGGGCGGTGCTGAGGCGACGCTGGTGGGAGCGGCAGCCCATTTCGGGGCAGTGTGCATGTGAAAGAGGTGGTGGAGTGAAGTTCGGAGTGCAGAAGAGGTCGTGGGTGGGCCAGGGTTGTCCAGGCCTGGCGCGGCGTCTCCACCCTAGCGCGCTCGTGGAAGCCAGGTGGTGGGAAAGTCGACGTCCAGACTGCCGTTCAACGAACTCGCATCTGTACGACTGCCGGACTGCTCGTCGACAACAATGTCCGCTGCCAACACGCCCGTCGATGCAACGAAATCAGGTACGACCACCATCTGCACCGCCCACCAGCACCGAGAACGCGAAGACCTGCGCTTGGCACGGTGGGGGGACCGAGGCCAGGCGCGGATGCCATTTCTGCGCAATGTGCAGCAGTGATTGCTGACCTCGACTCACTGCAGCGAGCAAAAACAAGAAGAAGAAGAACAGCAAGAAGAAGGCCAACGCGGTCAATGGCGCGGCACAGACCAATGGCGCCGGCGTCGATCATGTAGCCGACGACGATGCTGACGACGAGCCCTCACGACCCCAATCCCCGAGCGTGAGTAGTCGGTCCCCTCGACAGCATTGTCTGATGCCAACACCCAGGCTGAACGGAATCATAGGCAGGAACGACAGGAGACACAACAGACGCGCAACAATCATCCGATATGCCTCCAGCGCCGTCCAGAGCTCAGACCAAGTCTGAGCAGGCGCCCATACAGAACGGCACACGCAAACCAGCGGACGGTTCCATCGATGATGAAGATGATGATGACGACGATGGAGAAGATGGCGATGAGCCCGAGCAGTCGACACAAGCATCTTCGACCGATACCTCCGCACGACTCAATGCCATGCAACAGGAACGTGATAGCTTGAGAGCAGAAGTGACACAGTTGCGGAAGTCGCTCGAGAGCTTACAGGAGAAGCATAATGAAGAATTGACTGGCGTGAAGGAGGAGCTCGAGCAGACACAAGAGGGAAAGGAGCAGGCCGAAACGCAGTATCGCAATCTCTTGGGCAAAGTGAATACTATTCGCTCCCAGTTGGGAGAGAGGTTGAAGGCCGATGCTGCCGAGTTGGAGACGGCGCGGGAAAAGATTGACGAGCTGGAGAAGTCCAACAGCACAACGCAGACCGAGAACGAGCGCCTCCAACAACAGATCATCGATCTCAACAGCAAGCTAGAATCACAAGCGGCCGAGGTGGACACGTTGCGCAGTCGCACGAATCTGTCGACCAGCAATTGGGCGAAAGAGCGCGATGAAATGGTGCAACGTGAGGCGGCTCTGCGGGAAGAGTACGAGGTTGCAAGGCAAGCGATGCAGGACTGGGAAATTCTCGCGACAGAGGAACGTTCGAGGCGAGAAGCTCTGGGCGAGAAGACACAGGAGCTCGAGGATCAACTGAACACACAACGAGAGGCTTACGAGCGTGCTCAGTCCGAAGCGAACACGCAGTCCAATACAGTGGACGGCCTTCAACGTGCTCTGCGTGATCTGCAAGAAGAGCGGAAACGAGAGCTGCGAGAGATGGTAGAGCAGTCACAATCGCAGCTTGATGCATTGCGTACCCAAGCAAAGGAAGCCGAAGAGACAGCAGCATCGCTCAAAAGTGAGCTGGAGACGACACAGGCAGAACTTGCAAGAGCTGCGCCGTTCGAGAAAGAGGTCAAGGAGAAGAACCTGCTGATTGGCAAGCTCCGGCACGAGGCGGTCATCCTCAACGACCATCTCACGAAAGCCCTTCGTTTCCTGAAGCGTGGCAAGCCAGAGGACAATGTCGATCGCCAGCTGGTCACCAACCACTTTCTACATTTCCTGGCTTTGGATCGAAGTGACCCGAAAAAGTTCCAAGTGCTGCAGCTGATTGCAGCTCTTTTGGGCTGGGATGAATCACAAAGGGAGCAAGCAGGTCTAGTCAGGACCGGTAGTAACGTCAGCTCAACAAGTGGTAGCTTGCGCGTACCCTTATCACCCTTCCGTAGGACACCATCGACGCCGACTCTAGGCGAATTCATCCCAGATAGCCCTGGCGGCGCAAGTCGAGAAAGTCTGGCGGAGCTGTGGAGCGACTTCCTGGAGCGGGAGGCCGAGCAAGGCACTGCAGGCAGTTCGCGCAGGCCCAGCATCGCCAGCTCAAGAGGCGGCATGAGAAGTCCTAGTATCGGAGGTGTAATGAGCCCTACTAGCGAAAGCGGCAAGGCTGGACCATTCAACGGGGGCAGCTTGCGAGGCGTGCCAGACGCTCAACATCAGAGGAAAGCAAGTCAGAGCTCTGTAGCTGTCTTGGGAGGCAAGCCTGAGAGCGCTGGACCGGCGAAGTAGTATTCGTCGATGACCCTGCGCCGCTCGGCTTCTGCTTGGTTGAGTGCTGCTAGCGGCTAGGGACTGATGAGAAACGCAAATGCAATTGCACAGTACCCGGAGCGCCACCTCACACGCTTCTTTAGATCACTTGCGAACGTCCGTGTTCACGCAACGCCGTAACTCCCGACGAAGCATAGAATTCGCCACGCGACACCACCACAAATTGGCAGCTCCCTGAGCAGACACAAGTACAGATGTGATCGCGATACAAGCAATCTGCAGCGCGCGGAACACACGCGGGACAGACTGGCATGGCGTCTCGAACCGCAGTGCTTGATTCGACACCCTCATTCTTCCCATCTCATGTACCAGGTAGTGCAACGCCTAGTCGTTTATGACGTCCTTGGCTCGGGATGACGGTTCTCCGCCAAATCTCACAGCTGACTTTGAGGTTTTCTGAGGCCGCACCTGCATTCTAGGTGTAACAAGTGCTTAGCATCCATCGGCCGCCGAACGAAGCCTCGTGCTGATAACTATTGCTCCACTTCACTGAACGCTGCGCCGTCCACGGGCGAACTTGGCACGCTGACAGGCTCGTCGATCGAACTGATGCGGGTACTTGACTTACGGGCTTGCTGGCCTGGTCTTTGCCCTCGGCAAAAAGGTCACATGGCGCGCCAACAACGGCTTGGGCTACACCGAGTAAAGACATTGACATTTGCGGCTGTCTGGACGGGCTTGTGAAGACTGGGCGATGTAATGTCGAATACGCTTTCCCTGATGGCAAGTCTGTTGGGGGTAATATGACGTATTGTAGGGGAAAGACTCAGTTGGGATCGGGCACTTCGATTCGCTTGGGTGGTGCTGCTGGGCAGGGATGAGTTTTGTCTGCGTGAGGCGTGAGAAGACAGGAGCAGTACTGTCTTGTTCACGTTACATGCCACGTGATAGTGCCGAAACTTGGGGAAATCGGGCAACGACTTCATTCGTGTATCACCTGGCTCTTTTCTTCCCTTATCTAGCTAGGCCCTGTGGACAGAGTGAGGCCTACATGTAGCGTGCAGACTATGGCGCTCGCCAAGCACCTGCGCCACACGGCTTACCGGACGCCACAGCAAGCGCAAAGCATGCCCTTCCTACCATTTCGACACGAGTTCAAACGACCACCACACGACGTTGACGCCGAGCCATGTCTATGACACCAACAACAAGACCATCGAGCATCAGACAGCCCATGCGGTCTTCTGGAATCGATCATGCCAATGGCCGACAACAGCGATCCAGACGAGCCTTACACTTCCGGCACCTCGGACTTCGATGGAGTTGACTCAGAGAACGACGATGACCTGCACAACTTCTCCAACGAGGCTGCATTTCTGCACGACTCGCCCCAAACAGCAGAAAGATACTCCTTCCATGGCAACTCCAATATCACTGACCACAATGGCGCAGAAGGCCCCGCCTTCCGCCTGCTGAGGATCGCACCTGGAACATTTGAAGATGAAATCCACTGCGACTTGGTCCGGCGACCTCTCTATGAGGCTGGGCTGGGGTACTCCGCGCTTTCTTACTCCTGGGGCCAGGACATAGCTTCGAGTATCATATTCATTGGGCTCCTTTCGCAGAAGTTCAAAGTCACGCGACATCTCCTTCTGGCTTTACGACGATTGCGAAGCACGTCCAGACCGGTATACGTATGGGCCGACGCCATATGTATCAACCAGGAGGATCTGGAGGAGAAGGCTGCCCAGATTCCACTTATCGCTCGGATCTTCAATCAAGCTACAGAAGTCGTTGTGTGGCTAGGCGAAGGTATCATGCCCAGACCGCTGTCGCTCTTGAGTCTTTGCACGCGACCCAATGTCTGGTGGACCAGGCTTTGGGTCCTGCAAGAAACGTTGTATGCGGCGTCGGAACCCGTGGTTCTGCTCGTTTCGGGCAAAATGACGATGTCCGATTTACTCGAGAATTGGCGGCCTGTCCTTGATCCTTCATTCCTGAACGAAGCAAGACGCTATTGCCTTCCCGAAAGTTTGGATGTGACATCTCTGCGCCACATGCGTGAAGGCTTTCACCAGATGCGGCAGCTGCGTGACGCCTGGGTCGAACAGTCAAGCGCTGGCATTGTTCGAAAGCCACTCATTGACTGGATTCGTTTGACGGCAAGACGGTATTGCACCGAGTCTGTTGACAGAATATACGCTCTGCTCAATATCATTTCCGAGAAAGAAGCGCGACACTTTCAGCCCGACTATCGCAAAGCGTCGAACGACCTTTTCCGCGAAGTGATACATTATCACCTGGTTCATACGAGTTGGGCGTTGCCGGCACTCCAGCAACTTGTCGACGATCTGTACGGGAGCCCGGTCGGCACTATCGACTTGTTCATTGTGCGAAAACCAACGACGATACCCTATGAATTACTGGTATGCCCGGAAGAACCGAAGCGAGCTTGGAATCATGTCGCCTGGCGTTTTACATCGCTCACGTTGCATCCAACGTTGGTATTGTCTCCAGTGACGTCTGATACGGTGTTGCACGTCCTCAGTCCTGGCACAGCTAGTCATCTCAGCCTGGATTTGATCCGCTATAACTTATCATGGAACGAGCGTGCTATCAAGCAGGCACTCGCCTCCTATTTCAGACATGCTACGCGTGTTGTCGCCAGGCTGCGTACCGTTAATTCATCACGGCTTCTTGAATCTTCAGCTCATCTGTCCGCTACATTGGGCACCGCGGAATCTTTCCAATCGTCAGCCATTGCTGACTGGCAGTCGTATTTGGGAGACAGCATTCAGCCTTTCGATTTCAATACGATCATTGTGACGGTCTCTGGCATTGTCGGAATTCAACTGCCATATCACGCGGCTCGGGCTGCCCGAGGTGAGGAGCTGTATTTTACCGCCTCCGGTGGCCTAGGCCACGTGGCGCGAAACCTGCATCTGAGGACCATATGTTTCGTTCCCAAGACCGAAAAGCTCGAAGCGTTCTTCGCAGCTCACAGCATGAGCAAATTTCCTGTTGAGATCAGTCTGCCTGTGCATGCACGCCTCACCACAGATCCACCATCAATTGTGCTGTAAAGATGTCATTACTATATCAATGCAATTTAACACATGGAGACCGCGCGAGGACACTGAAGTCCTGGACAGACTCTCAAGATTCTGCCGATTGATCCAGAAAATCTACTTTCGAATCGCCGTATCATCCACGCTGCAAACTTTATGGCTATCCCTGGAGGAGATGACACTCGGCATTGATTGTCGATACTTTTCGCGGCGCTGACCACTATCGGCAATCAAGGCCTATCCCAACGACGCACAAATCTGTCTTTCCCATGGCAATTTGTTTCAACGAAATTTGACGATGTCCATGCGCGAATGTATTCAAGCACAATCCGCTTTCCAATCTGCGAACGCACGAGCGCAACATCAAAATCAATGCTCTGTCATCAATCCTTGACAAAACCCTATCGACTTGTCGCTATCTTGGCAGGCAACAAGCTTCCATCAACCCCAGCTTTATCGCCCAGAACAGGTGCTTTCCCAGTCACCTCATTTCGCGCTAATCCCAGGATAGCCCAATCCCAATGCGCTAAATTCTATACAGAGTGGAGATGAAACGCCAACTCGTGGACAGAGTTGCGATCGCAACAAGACTGATGCTTGCACTTCAGTTCATCAGCACTTCCGTTCCTGGCTTTGCGGACGCGGCGGAGAGCGCGGACTCCTGAAAACAGTCTTTGCCAGGTTTTGCGTGATGCTGGGGATGCGTTGCGATGGAATACGAAGGGGAGAAGGGTATGTAAAGGAGAGCTGAACCTTTGACTTAACCTCTTCTTCCCCTTCAAGGCTCAGACGACGACCGTTGCAACCACTCCGACCCACAGTCACTCTCTAAAAACAACGACTTTCACGTTCATTAGCGACGACGAAGCAAGACGATAATTCTCTTCTCGACGCATTCAAGTCAACCGTCAGTAACTGTGAGCCCTCGCCCCGAACCAAAAATCACCTCTTCGCAAACCCACCGCTAACACATCATCTTCTCCAGCCAACAACAAGCAACGAACGCAAGCCAAAATGCAATTCACCCTCTTCGCGGCAACCTTCCTCGCCACCCTGGCAGCAGCAGCTCCAGTCGCCATACCTAAGACGACCGTCGTTGAGCGTGAAGCCGGCGGCCTCGGGGGACTGACCGATTTCACGAAATTGATCAGCGGCCTCACCGGCGGGCTCCCCGGACTTGGCGGCGGCGCCGGCGGCAAAGACAGCAATCCTGCGACAGCATCACTGAGCCAACTCAGTGCGGTGCAAGGTCAACAAGCTGCGGCGGCTCCGGGGGGTAAATCAGGCGGCGGACTTGGTAGCGGATTGGGACTTCCAATTTAGACCATTCGAAGAGTCTAATTGTTCGCTCATTTGCCTCGTCTTGCATTTCCTGGCTTACATTGGCCGGGAACCTGGGAAGAGTTGTGACGTCAATTGTCTGGTCTCGTTTCGAGCAAGTCTCGCGATAAAGTGTAGTGGTCGGATCTAGCTGACTGGGAGCTTGCGATGTAAATTACATTTGCGTACTTGGCTTGTTGCGTTCTGGTCACCGAGTACGATTCCGAACATACATAATACAGAGCTTCTGCCGTTGTCGTTCTGGAATATTGCCGACTCTTTCCAATTCCAGTCTCTACCGATCATTATCTGTTACTCATCGCGATAGCTCATCTGTCTAGTAACATCCTGCTACATGGCCACATACCCTCATTGTGAACAAGAGAACGGAGCATAGTTATCGGTGCTCAACGTCACCATCGTCTGAATACTTCCATACCCTCCAAACGCCACCATCACGATTCCCAGAATGAAAAGCAATATGGATACAGCCCAAGCACACTGCACTTTCCTCGAAGCGTGGGACGGGAAAGTGAAAATGCGCCACCATCGCCACGCCTGTCGTTCCCTCGTCATCAATTCAAAACTCCTCGCACCAGTCTCATCCTCTCCAGTGGAAACATTGTATTCCACTTCTGTCGACCCAAATCCATGATGGCACATATACATGCACGTCATGCTCGGAATTCCAAGAGTGATCCAGGTCCCCGAAATAGCTCCAATAAGGGCAAGGAGAGGCGAGAAGTATGGTAAGACGTTCGCAAGGATGAAAGCGAGAGCCCAGAGGATGACTACAATGCTGACCCAAGACGTCCAAGATCGCAGAGAGATCTCATCAGCGGCTTTCGGCTCATTTCGGACACTCTCCCAGAACCAGGCTTGAATGCGTTTACACGCCAGAAGACCTGCGATGACGCCCGCAACCACGATGGTTGGTGTGGCGATGCCGTAGGCGAGTTTGGCGAAGAGCGGCGCTGCGGAGCTGAGAGCTGGAGAACCGACGTCGGCGCCGGCGTAGTAGTAGATGACGATCGCGACGACGAGGTAGAGAGAACTCATGCTGATGTTGGTCGCGATGAGGGACTTGCGGAAATCCTGAGGGCGGTCCATTTCGGCCATGACCTGGAAGTAAGCAAGATGGCCAGTGAAAGAGACAAGGACATTGCTGAGCGCCATCATCCATTCGGCCGGAACTACGCTGGAGGGCGGGCCGATCTTCGCAGTGCCTTCGCCTTCACCGATGATGGAGATGTCGACGAGGGCGATGAGGGTTGCAGCGAGGATGGAGAGGCAAGCTGGAGCAGGCATTCGGTCAGTACATTGCTACAGTAAGCCCAGAGATGATCGAGTAACTCACAGATTGCGGAAAGATATGAATTCGACTTGAAAGTCCGCGGTAATGTGCAAGCCAGGCAGACGAAGAACCCAATGAGTTTGAAGACCACAGTGCATTTCCAGCTGTCGCCGGCGACAGTGTTGGCCATAGTCCCGAAGGTCAAGATATGTGCTGCCATAACGAAGACCAAAAGGAGCTGGAACAGGGTCTCGGCGATATACTGTCCTGGCCTGCCTGCGAGGACATATCCTGCTTGGCCGAAGCTCTGCACGTGAGGGTATCGCATGCGAAAGTAGTAGAGCATAAATCCTGTAGCCAGCGTGCAAACGCCCAAGATGGCAATGACGAAGGCGCCAACCACAAGACCCATCGCCGCAACTGAAGCTGGAAGAGATAAAATACCCAGAGATACAGTTTCGGCGATCAAGACTGCTGTGTGTCAGTAAAGTGGGCTGGACTCCGACAACTCGGACACATACTCAACGTAGCTTGGATCCAGTTCACTTTCTTGTGCGTTATCGAAGCTGGTACAACCTCTCCATTTCCCAGCCCGCTCTCCACCTTCTGCATCCCAGAGCCGGATTCGTCAGATCGTGCGGCGTTGCTGTTGACAGGAGAGAGCTTCTTTCCGCCGATGCGATCTCGCCATGTTGTGTTCTCGGGTGCTGAGCCTTCCATGATTGACGATAGTTCCACAAGCAGCCTGACCAAGGCGATTCTGATATCTGGCCGCGAAATAATGGCCTCACGTGAGGGCCTGGAGCTGAGATCGGACTCCGATGCGTTGAACTGGAACCTCGAGCCCAGTGATAGAAGAAGACGATGTCCGTTGGTTTGGCCCTGCAGCTACAATGGCTCTCAGAAGAGCGTGCTTGGAGGTGCCAGAAAAATCGCCTGCAAAGGATGCTCCGTGGAAAGTATGTGCAGTCTTGGCAATTTCTCGAGACCTGAAGATGAGGCCAAGTGAATTTAACCTCTTGTCACAGTGAGTCTTGTGGTGGCAATTGAACGTGAGGTCAAGATTCTGTCTTCCGACACCGGTCTTCAAATCCGATTCTGCGGTGCGCGTCAAGAGTCCTCTGCCACTTTTTAGTAATGCGATGTCATAGCTCCGAGGTGGACCCGCAGGTGTGGAATTTTCTGAATGGGCCCTTTCCCTCGACACAAACCCTGGATAATTCACGTCAGTTGTACTTGTATGCGATGTACAATTAGACAAGAGTAGGAAGTGCGAGAATATTGAAGCTGGATATGCTGCCAGGTGGAAGAAATGGAGCCGCCAACTGGACTTGCCCGGATCTGTGCTGGCAATGGGCAATAGAGTTGAAGCAGGACCAGAGGAAAATCCCGCGGCACGCCCATTGACAATCTACACATATGCTTTTCACATCACATATCATGGGCCTGAAGCTGCTGCCGCGCATTACCAAGCTGCGGTCCAGCAGGAACGCGTTGATTTCAAGCATGACTTGGAACCTGGTAGCTTGCCGGGACTTCGATGTTGCGCTCCCACCGCGTTGTCCCTCTAGAGTCTCTAGCTGAGAGGAGTGGCAGTCCAGTACGCCAAGCCAGTGTAGAACATTGTCGTGAAGTGAAAGAGACCAGGTCGCGGTGGGAATGTTACTAGCCAACGTTCAGGCTACAAAGCCTCCTTATGCTGGCTTCTCGAGACATGCACTCTTTTTGCATCTTGGTGGTAATCAGCAGCTGCATTCGGAGGACGATTGACGGTCGCCAATACTGAGTACCGATGTTGATATGTGATGTTGGATCTCGTCGAGTTGGTCGAGGTGGGATTCGAAAGAGTTGCACATGCCGGCTCCACACGAGCTCGAGCCGCCCTCGCCGCCGGGAGGAACCGCATTCGGAGCTCGGACGCGACATCTGTGCACTTCGTGTTGCTTTGAGCTTGCTGGCCTGGCCTTCGATCAAATATGTCCCAGGATGGCGCAAAGCGCCGCACCTGCCACAGTGGCAGACTGCCCCTAGACGAGACTCGGCAGGCCGTGTGTGGTGACACCTTCTGCGCGAGCGTGATCCCGTTGTTTACTCCTCACCCTTGTCTCTTCTATCACCGCGCAGTCCTGTAGCTTACACCTCATTGCGCCGCCCGCTCTCTGTAGCTCGTTACCGCGTTGTCTCCTACCAGCAACTCTAACGCACCAGGTCACCATGGTCGAGCTTCGCAAGAGAAAGGAAGCTCCGCCTCCGCCCCCACCGGCAAAGAAGCGCGCGCCATCCAAGTCCAAAGCAAAGAAGGACGCGCCAAAGGCAGAGCCAGCTGAAGCTGCGAAAGCACCTGAGGTCGCTGTGGAAGATGCGCCTGCTCCAGCCGGAGCCGCCCCCAAGGAGGCGTCGTCTGCAAAGGCCGGTCCTCCGAAGGTTGGCGACAGCATCGAGCTCGATGGCTTTGGCGGTGAAGTCCAGACGCACAGTGAGGAGACAACCTCGCTCGCCAAGTTGGTAGAGGAGAGTAAGGCTGGAGTAGTGCTCTTCACATACCCGAAAGCCAGCACACCAGGATGTGAGCAGGATTGTAACGTAGGCGCGACAAGAGTGCAGCTGACGCGTCGCAGGCACCACACAAGTCTGCCTGTTCCGTGATGCATACGACGACCTCACAGCAGCCGGTTTGAGCATCTACGGCTTGAGCAATGACTCGCCCAAGGCCAACAAGAACTTCGTCGAGAAGCAGAAGCTGCAGTATCCATTGCTTTGCGACCCGAAGCAAACGCTCATAGGCGCCATTGGATTGAAGAAGGCGCCAAAGGGCACCACTCGAGGCGTGTTCGTGGTTGACAAGAGCGGGAAGGTGCTGGCCGCGGAGCCAGGGGGACCGGCACCAACATTGGAGGTGGTCAAGAAGGTTGTCGCCAGTTTCGGCGGAGATGCGGCTTCTGATGGGATCAAGAAGGCCGAGGACAAAGTGGATGGTGAGGACAAGGCTGCGGCTGAGACGGCGGCGGATGTTGCTGACACGGCGGCGAAGCTTGACGGAGAGGACTCGAAGTTGTGATGGGAGTACATAGTGTGCAAAGGTATGTGATGACTGATCGTGAGAGAGGCGACGCACGCTGAGTAGTGCAGCAGTATTGTCCGGCCATGGCCTGAATGTGACGAATTTCTTGTCCCTGATGCTGTCCATTCTCCTGCTGGCTCTTGATATTGCAGGCTTCAGACCACGCGTTCGCATGACGAGATGAGATGCGAACGCAAATGCCTCCTTTCGGACCGCCCTGCTAATGCAAACATCTGGACTGACGAGGGAAGCTGCAACAGCGAGGTGAATGTGCTGCTGAAGAATGGCCAGAGAAGACATTGTGTGAATGCATGGACAGGCCAGTGTCAAAGTCGCGCATGCTCGAACAAAGCATGAGAGGCGTGAAGACAGGCGAGACGGGTGATTGTGCAGCTGCACCCGCTCCTGCATGTCTTCGCGCTAGCGCCCATGTCGCAGCCAGGCTGAGTTTGTGTATTTCCTTTTCTTCCTCCGTCGTCCTTTACTCCATTCACCACGCGGCTCCCCTCTTTCACAAACATGGCAGAATCTCCCACTAAGCGCAGGAAGTTGTCGGAGAGCTCGGAAGGCGGTGGTGTCGTCCTTACTACACAGATCCGCCCGGCCCCTCACATTACAATGCTCTCGCCAACCAGCATGCCCCGCGACGACTTGGAAGAAGATCAACAGCCCGTCACTATCGTCGTCGAGAGTGACGCGCAACTGTGCCCAGACGACGAATGCCTCAAGTTCGCTAGCGACAAGGACAACGTCAACACCAGTCGCCAATATGCGCGAACCTGCCACCACTCGGACTGCGCACTCGAAGAAGCCTCATCGCGCCATACTGGCTTCCGCCTGCTCTCGCTCGACCCGGTCGCTGACCTGAAAAGATGGCTATTGAACAGCAACTTTTCTCTCGATGGCGAGCAGCTCGAGGTCAGGGATGAGTTGCGCCGATTGCAGCGAGAGCGTCACTACACGAACGATGATCTGCGCACGGTACTCGTGTTCGCCGTAAAGCAAGCAGTGCTCTGCCACATCAGCATCGAAGCCATGCGCGAGTACCTCAGCCGCTGGCCGTATCGCTTCTGGTTCCACAACGGCCCGGCTGACGATGCCGATGATCCAAGCACTTACCCTGACGGCAATCGCATCGCGCGAATGAGCAATCGCGAGCTCTGGGACCACCTGGTTACCATGGGGGTGGAAGTGGACTATCTGCGGTTCTGGGAGGAGGCCATGTTGCAGAGGATATTGGAAAAGAAGTGGGAGGAGGCGAAGGAGGGGAATGTGGGCGAGATTGAGGACTTGATGAGGTTGGGTTTTGTGGATAAGGCTATGGTGACGGAGTATTGTGGTGTGCCGGGTGGATGAGATGCGCTATACAGTGAAGCGATCTTTGACACATCTGTTTGGTGAGCGCATGGTGCTCATCGGTGGCATGGTCAACTGTCATTGCTACGCGGCATCGACAACTCTTGCTTGATTGGGGAAGACCGATGTGTGCATCAAGGAGAGTTTGCAAGGCGGGCTTCTCCTACACTATGCTGAGATACCGAAGCACATCTCCATCCGCCTCCGGTGAAGGGCTCACGCTCCACGCCATACTACGGGAATACAGAAGATCGCACTTACAGATTGGATGGCTTCAGCATGAGCGTTGTGAGATTGGGCGTGGACGGCGCAAAAACAACTGCCACCAAGTTCCCGCAGCATTACCAGTAGATATAAGGTCGCAATGAGAACTGGGACCTGAATCTCTCGATATCAACGAACATCCGTGTTACCGGTGCGAGTGACATATGTCTAAGGCAGTCAGGAGAAATGCCTGAATCGCGGGGGTGAATGTTGCGTCATTGTTGAACGTGTTCTGCTTCGCGTGCATCATCGAAAAAGTGCATTGGATCGCGGCCTGACATTTGTGTATACACTGAATGCTGCCCAATTCGACGCGAACACCACTTCTCTGCTACGCAAGATAGACCAGGAAGAGAATCAGGCCCGGTCGTAAAACGAAGCGGCGTCCTCAATCGCGCCACCGTCATTTCTCAAAGACAACCCGCACTTTCCATTGAAAGTCAGCACCCAAAGACAGCTTCTGGAACCACGACACCACCATGTCCTCCCGCGCTCTGCGCAAGCTACAGCGCGAGAAGGAGGAGCAAGAGACGCTAAAGCGGCTGGAGGAGGAAGCCAAAGCACTCGAGGAGGAGCAAGAATCGGAAGATGATAAGCCACTTCCTGCGGCCAAGAAGAGCGCGTTCGAGCTGCTGCAAGAGCAAGAAGAAGCGAACGAGGACGAGGATGAAGATGAAGATGATGGCTCAGCTGCAGAGCCTGAATCAATAGCCACGGCACCTGTCCAGACTGCGCCGAAATCAACAGCGAACAAGAAGAAGAAGCGCAAGAAGAAGGGCAAGAAAACCACAGACGAGAAGACAAATGGGCACACAGAATCCAATCAGGCTTCCGATTTGGACGACATCGATGCCGCACTGAAGGAGCTGTCTACAACGGGCAATTCGTCTCAGCATCTCACTGCTGCTGGAATCGACCCCGCGCTGGACGAGGCGAATCGACTGCTTGCAATCGACAGCGCCCACTTGCATGCTTCGAACGAGATGCGCCGACTTTTTGGACGTGCTGCTCTAGAAGGCGATCGAGAAGATGGCGCGCCTCCGCGAGCGGCAATGGGTGGCAACCGGCGGCAGCAACGGCAGCAGGTGGGCTTGAGAGATGCGCTCCGAGGGCAGCGGAACGACGGGAGATCGGGACTCTCTGCTGTGGCATTGCGAAGGAACATTTTCATCCAAGGCAAAGAAGACTGGCCGCAGGCTACCAGCGGTGGTCTGGGCATGGAGGTGGAAGAGAAACGTGCGGATAGCACAGTGCTATACCGATTCGTGCACAACACAGCCTACCAGGATGTCCAATCGCAGTTCGAGACATGCGTGGCGTCCATGGACCCGCAACGCATGATCATGCTGCTCCAGCACAACCCATACCACATCTCGACACTCCTGCAAGTCTCAGAAATTGCGAAGCAAGAGCGCGATTTCACGACGGCCGGAGATCTGCTTGAGCGAGCTCTGTTCTCATTCGGAAGAGCCGTACACAGCACGTTCACGAAGAACTTGGCCGATGGTAAAGCTCGACTCGATTTTCGGCGTCCTGAGAACAGAGAGTTCTGGCTGGCAAGTTGGCGATACATGCAAAATCTCACCATGCGAGCTACGTACCGAACAGTCTATGAGTGGACGAAAATGCTTCTGTCTCTTTCTCCGCAAGACGACCCCTACGCACTCTGGCTTGTACTCGATCAGTACGCGCTGCGCTCCAAAGAACAAATCGACTATCTGAACATCAGCCGGAATGCCATCTTCAAAGCTGTGCACGAAGGGATGCCGAACGTGCACCTGAATCAGGCGCTAGCAGAGTGCAAAGCTGGGAACAAAAGCAAAGGCCAACAACTGTTGTTCTCAGTTGTCGGTCGCTATCCGTGGTTCATTGCACGCTTGATGCATGAACTGAATATCGATGCACCGCCGGCCGTGTGGGGCAAGGAGGCAACGTCCCAGAAAGAGAAGCTCTATGCTGAATTATACGCGACACGCGCCAAGGACCTATGGAACACGCCTGAGAACATCGAACTCCTTCTCGAAACCGCCAGTGCCGTGCCTGCAGGCACTCCAGCTGCGCCTACAGACTCATCCGAGATCGAAACGAACGTTGCCAGACATGTACTGCTGTCCGACACGCCAGCTCTCATTGCGCTCATCCCACGCGAGTACACAAATCAAGTAGAAAGCTCAGCCGACCCTCTCCCTCCTCACGATTCTATTACATCTTATCATCTTGAACGAAGAGCTCCACAGCTGTCACAATCTGGTCGTGGTCAGCAGCAGGTTCTGGCGGCCCTTCAGCAAGCACTGACGCGTGCCTCGCAGAGGGATCCGCAGCACGATGAAATTCAAGCAGTCTCTCGCTTCTTCCGAGACCTGTTCCCGTGGTACAACCAGAGATATCCAGGGGCAGCAGACGAAGGCGCTGAGATCGAGGAAGCCCCCGCAACCGCTGCAGAAATGATGACCCAGGTTCGTGAAGCGGGAAGAGAGAACGCATTCGAGGATCACGCGAGGCGCTTTATCGCACTACGAGGAGGTGTACAGCCGGAGCTGGATATCGAGCGAGTTCATCGCTTGCTCGTCGAGAGCGCACCACTAGAGCCACGGACGGAGCCGGCAGGTGTGGATCTTCAGCAACTTGAGACGTTGCTGAGAAACGAAGGTCTAGGGCAATTCGATCAGCAAGAAGGCAATCTGGAACAGCTCGCCGCTGCTCTGGATGATGTGCAGAACGAGGGCGTGGAAACCGATGATGAAGATGACTTTGGTATGCCCGGCGGGTTCCGATGAATCGTTGATCTGTTGAGAGCTTGAGTCATCGTTTCCCAGCGATCACTCATCTCAACGAGCAATCGAACTTCATGCAGACGTAAACTCAAGGTAGAAGCCTCCCGCAAAGCTGCTAGATCACAAATTGCGCTCACGATTTCGTGGCAGCATCGGATCTGGCCGTCGTGCTTGACCGCCGCCACTCTAAAAGAAGGACCAGACAACTCAATCGTCGTTGGCTACTCACATTCAAAGGCTGGCCACGAGCATCTCGACCACTACTTTAATGCTTCCCTGCTCTACCATTGAATTGGCCACACGCCTGGTCCAAATCTCCCTTCTTGGACAAGTACCATATGCACACGATCCAGCATCCGCGACGGCTTGAGAATGGGACAGAGCAGCTCGCTGCTTCATTCGGTAGGATTCATGCGCCTGGAACGCTGTACGAGGCAATCCGCGAGGCTCGGATGGTTAGAATGCCCGAGTCGTTCTACGCATCATAATGCGTGAAACTTTCAGCTCTCCTGTTGACCGCCCACTGCACGACGCAATGTAGTTTGAGGGCCATGGAGGAACCAGGACGCCGAAACTCAACGGAAATCTGCACGAGATCGTACGCCATTGTGGATTCACCACCAACACAGAAAACGCGTAGACTGCAGCCGACGAATGACACTTCGCACGATCGTCTAGAGCATCCAGATGTGGAAACGCGTCTGTCTGCGATCGACATTTTATTCCCTCGTGATGGACGATCGATCAGTAATCTGCTTGGCAGCATGCATCGCTGACGAAGCATATGCCAAACGTAGCCAAGGCTCCACGATGCAGGTACTGTGCTGTGAAGGGAAATGTCTCAAACATAAATAAAGCGATAGACGGTAGGCGTACCATAACGCTCTTCAGATATCGTCGCATAGCAGTCACTGGTCTGCAGTCTTTCCTCATTTCTCAATTGCTTACCCGGTCACCCACGTAGCAATGTCGTCCCCGAAGAAAGCTCTACTCATTGGTGTACGTTTCCGTCTATGCTACTGCAGCACATGTCACTCTTCACTAGCACGCTAACTTGTGTTACAGGCCAGTGGAAATCTAGGCACCCATGTCTTGAACGCATTCCTAGCTTCACCCTACAACATCAGTATCCTCACTCGCAAAGACTCCACTTCCACCTTTCCAGATGGCATCCCCATCTTCCGAGCAGACTACTCCAACCAAAACGAGCTCGAAACCGCAATGCGCGGCCACCACATCGTCATCTGCATGGTTGCCATTTTCGCAACCGGAGGCCAACAAATCCTCATCGATGCAGCCATCGCCGCCAAAGTAGAAATTTTCCTCCCCAGCGATTTCGGCCCTCCGTCTCGTGATCCCAAATTTGCAGCTTTACATCCTGCTTTACCGCCGAAAATCGCAACGGTAGATTACCTCCGAACGAAAGAAGATGTAATTTCTTGGTCGGCGTTGATACCCGGTGCATTTTTTGATTGGGGGATGAAATTGGGGCTTTTTGGGTTTGATGTACAAACGAAAACTGCGACGTTGATTGATGGCGGGACGGCGGTCTTCACAGCTTCAACGCTGCCGACGATTGCGAAAGGGATGCTGGCTATGCTGGAAAGGTTTGATATGGTGAAGAATCAGTATGTTTATATCTCTTCGTTTCATGTTTGTCAGAAGGATATTTTGGAGATTTTGGAGAGGATTGATGGAGACAAGTGGGTTGTCAAGCATGTTACGTCGGAGGAAGTGATTGAGCAGGGACGGAAGAGGTTGGCTGACGGGGATACGATGGGAGCTATTGATCTTGTCGGCGGTGAAGCGCTGGGGAGGGAGGCTTTGGGGGATTCGAGGCCTTGGGGGGTGTGGGATGAGAAATTGGGGATTCCGAGGGGGGATTTGGAAGAGGCGGTTAGAGAGGCTGTTGTATGAGTCGGCATTGTGATGGAGGCCTCAAGCAGCAAGGTTAGTTATTTTCCATGGTCGAGCGGTCGAGATTCACAGCATCGTCGGCGAGACAGCAAGATCCCACAGGCATCTTGGGCCATTCCTGTAGGAAAGATAGACATTCGTCGCCCAAGCTGCCAAGCATCCAGAGGATTTGTGATCTTAGTCAGCGGCGAAGAGCGAAGCTTTCTCGGCCTCGGGCTACCCACAGTATAGTATAGTTTGGACCTTCCAATCTCACCTCCACCGTCTCGCTCATCTGTGGCTTTGTCAACCGCCATGAAGCTTTTCGATGCTCCACGTGGTACTCCGTACGCTCTGCGCTTCTTCGTTCTCGAAAGGCGAGGCCTGAGCCTTGATATCCAAAATGTCGACACTGCCACCCTTGAGAACAGGCGACCAGATTATCTAAAGGTGAACGCCAGAGGCACTGTACCAGCACTGCAGCTCGACAACGGCACAACAGTCATCACTGAAGTCTCGGCGGTGGCCGAATACCTTGATGAGGTTGCGCAAGGTGACTACCCTTCACTGTTCGGCTCCGATGCGCAAGAACGAGCAGAAACTCGAATGTGGTTTCGGAGGCTCGATACAGAAATCTGTCAGCCTGTGATAGAATGGTGGAGAGACGACCCCGTCAACATGGACCTCTTCTTGGGTCACCGGATTCCATGTCCTAAAGCAAGGCTCACCACAAAGCTGAGAGTAAATCAAGCCCTGAACCAACTTGAGAATGACCTCGAAGGCAAGACTTGGCTGTGTGGGGACAGATTCTCCGCAGCGGATATCCTGTCGTATGGACTGTTGTGGAGAGTCGTTGTCCGAGGCGGGGGCGACTGGGTTCTGCATCCCGCGAGGAGAAATGTCGTGGCGTGGTGGACAAGGATTAAGGAGCGACCTGCGTCTTTGCAGGCAGAGGACGTCTTCACGGACGGAGCGTTCCGTAACTGATACCGTGTCGTATACGTGTGCCCAGGTGGCCAGGACTCATCAATCAGACCATCATCAGACCGTGCGATCAGCATTTGTTCGTCTAGCTGGGATCATGCTGGCAAGACACGCACTACTCCACAACCCTATCCGGCTTCTGCACGCTGAAGAATAAGGTACCGCCTTGCTCGCATCTCGCATCTCGCACCGTGGGCCGTCGGCCGTGGCCCCCGGGAAAGCTTAACAGACTGCACCGTATGGTGGCTTTGCCAACAGACTAGGAACTTCTGGTCTTGAAATTGCTGAAACTAATCATTTGCAAGCCGTTGCGTCGAGAGTACTACGCAGATGCAGACGACACAAGCACTTGGGTCCCCATGCTGTTCTGAATCGCAAAAAATAGCGCATCAGGACTGTTCGTGGTCAATTGGCCTTTCCAGAGAACAATCCTTAAATTCTGCTCGAGCAGCGCTGGAAAGAACAATTCACGATTTGAGGAAACGTTGTGGGCAACTTCCGGCCTGTGAGCTGTCTTGCTGTTCTCAGATCTGTCCTTGCGTCTGGTGATCGGCATGGCTCCTAGGGCTTTCGTATGCCTGTCGACCAGTCCTCAGCCGTGCATTAGCTTCGGCATGTCACCGGGCAGGTAGAGTTCTTGACACACCAGATTCATCCCGTGGGCTCGCCTGTTGGAGTAGGGCTAGGATCTGCAATGAAGTATCTCCACCCTCCGGCCACTTCACGCATGTTTCTATATCCTTGTCCAGCTCCGGATCAACGGAGTAGGATACTGCATGACTTTCGCACGACTGGAGAGACTAGCGTTATGCATTATGTTGGTCCACATTCAGGGATATGATCAGGTGGGGTTCTGCGAGCATTACGAGCAGAATAGAGTGTTGCACAATGCGGGCGCGGCATATCAATGGCCTATCAAAGTGAGAAGCCCACGCTGAAGACGAAGCAGAATATATTGATGGATGCTCTTTACGGAAAAGATCGAAGCATGGATGCATATCGGTGTCATTTGAGCTATGGTACCAGCAAACGACAGCTGTTGGGATTGCCTGCGGCTCGTATGTGCCAACGACAGTGATGGCGAAGTTCTTGTTCGTACAAGAGTTTGCCACGACCTTCTGTTGCTGCAACGACGAAATCACTGCATCCAGTGGTCATCAAGTGTGTTCAAAGCGTGGAAAATTTTGTTCTCCTGTTGGCCGATGGCCCAGTGATGTGGCCCTTGCAGCGACAGAAGACCGTGGCAAGCTCCTGTACGATGCTTGACGATGCCACCATGGTCTTCGTTGGTTGTGTGCAAAATTGCAACGCCGCTCAATGCTTCGGCTCCTTCCCGGGTTACATATCATTGTTCTCTAGCCAAGCCTGCATTGCTTCTGTATCTCGACAGTGAAATTTGATGCCGCATGCCCATGGAATTGCTTGTGCTTCTGTGGGAGTGGCAGTATCTGCGAGTGCATCCATGTCGAGTGAGCATTCTCGTTGATTGCGGAAGAGCGGGAAAACGTCTTTCTTGGCTTCTTCGCTCATGGGTTGGCGCTCCCAGGTGAAGAAATGGATCAAAAGTACGAGTGTGGAGTAAAGTCCCCTGCTGGCCACTGATTGCAACAATCAGAACATCACTCCAGCGCGAGAGTTTGCGAAAGAGACCACAGGAGGCCAGACTTACTTTCGAATCCAGGGCATGCACGTCTCCCAGCGCCAAATGTGAGGATCGGAACGCCGATCTTGTCACCTGGTGCCTCGACTATGTCTGTACGGCCTTTGTGCCCGTTCATCCAACGCTCTGGACGGAAGTCGTCTGGATAGTCAAAAACGTTCGGGTCGTGATTGGCGGAGTACAAGTTCATGATCGTCAACTGGTAACTTCAGCAACACGGCCAGCGCTGACATACGCCCTGTAACACTCACCGTTCCTTTCGGAATCTTCATGCCTCTGTATGTGGCACCTTCAAGTGTCTCACGTGGGAAGCCAAGGCGGACGGGAGTATAGACCCGTGAGCCTTCCTAAGAGAAGTTGTCAGAGAGCTACAAAAGAAGACTTGATGGCACGAACTCACAAGATGCAGAGCTTTGACAAATTCAACACGATCGACATCGTGAGGATCTGGAGGTCTGTCGCCGTAAACTTCACGAATGGCGCTATAGGCTGCCTCTTGAAGATCGGGACGATTAGCCAGATATCCTACAGTCCAGTTGAGTGCATAGCCGAGATTTACGCCAGCGGCGACTGCGAAGCATATCATCAGCAGATGACTGGGAACTCAGAGAGGAGCCGAGCACGTACTGCCTGTGTATGATGCCAGCAGAATCTCTGTATCGTCCAATAGGTTCTTCTTCAAGATGTTGCCCATAATGGATGGAGGCGCAGTCCCAGCCTCAATGTCAGCCTTCAGATCATGGAGCAGCTTATCGATGTATACGCCTTGCTTACGACGATAGCCTCGAGCACGATCTTCTGCTTCGTCACAGGACCAGCTCTCTATGCCAAGGGTTTTGCCGATACTGTAGATGATCCGTTTGACGCCGCGCAGAATCGGTACGTAGTCCCGAGCTGGAAACCCCACAGTACGTTGGCGAAAAATGTTGGTCTCGTTCTCAGCCAGCATAGCGACAGTGTCGTCGTCAAGAGGCAGTCCCATCAGTTGTTCGGAGACTTGGCCAGTTCCAAAACGATGAAGGATATCGGCCATGTCGACCGCATGGCCCTTGCTAATGCCGAAGACTTCTCCGAGCAGCTTTTTGAGCTTCGGATGGATGACCTTGGTGTATGTGGGCAGCACCCGGGGTGTCACTTGAGCATTGAAGGCTTTTCGAGTGCGCCGAACAGAGTCGTTGATAGGCGATGCTATGGTTCAGTTCCATTAGCACGATTGTTTCTTTCATGTTGTTGACACAACTCACTGCCGACCGTCCAGATACCATTGGATGCATAATCGGAGTGAAAAAGCTTGAAGATGGGACGGGACGAGTAAGCAATGTTCTGCTGCACGACAGTCTCCGCAAGTGCTTTGTGGCTGTTAATCACGACCTAATATTGTTAGAACGAGACGTCTGCTATTTTGTCGAACCGATCAAGCTACCATCTCACGCTCGCCAAGCTCGCATCGGATGACATCGCCATACTTGGCTTGCCGCTCTTTCAACTTCTGGATGTGGCCATCCTTCATCTATGTGCAATCAGTACGAGAAAGTCGTGATCTGGTTGATCGACTGTTTGTCAACTCACATCGTAAAGATTACCAATGATAGGCCAGCCACTGGGTCCGGGCAGATTGGTACCATGCGGGGCTCCTCCAAGAGCTCGATTGATTGTCCAGGCGATGCGCGAAAGGAGTTTGTATTGATTCTGTCCGACTAGGATGAGGAAGATGACACCGAAGAGCAGTAGGCCATTGACCACGGTACTTTGCCCGTACCTGACTAAGGCTGCCTCCATGGTGATGCCTCGTTGCAGCACTTGTGAGCTCTTCCTAAGACGCGGATCCGCACTTTAATGTATTTCGGCATCACGAGCGGCTCTGTTGGAGCGACTGAACTGCCATTTCTCCGCACATACGGCGACTAGGGGACTACAAGCATTGTGAAGACCACGAGGATGAAGCCGGGCATGCCATGGGTTGTTAGTAGACTGTATCCCCCATCTTATGCTAAGCACGGAGCCTGATCGACCGCCTGGATCCCAGTAGCGCCTGAAGAGGCCCCGACAGATCCTTGAGATTCGTATTAGAGCTGACTGTTGGTCCATACGACCGAGCTGTCCTGTTGTTTGAGAGGCACACACTCGCCGAGCAAGCAGTTGATGCATGCAAACTTGACGCTATTCGACTCGTCTTCCAGTTCATGTATTAATCGATTAGGCATAAAATCTTCAAGTTTGGCAGTTCCTGGTCGATTTGACCATGAAGAAGGTTGACAATATTGTCATCGCAATTAGTGTGTATTATCAGGCCTCTCGGAGTAGAGACTGACACATTACAGGAGTAAGCGAAAACACGCCCCTGCTCTCGTCTCTGTCACGCGTCGCAGAGACCGCGCATCGATTGCAGTCACAAGGACATAGGGTCATCATCTGCACTACTGGAGTGGTCGACATTGGCATGCTCGATCATCGAACATCAGAGCAGTTTCCTGACGCTATCTCCAAAGATGCATTGGCTGCTCTAGGACAAGGAAAGCTCACAGCTTTGTGGAGCCAGCTTTTCAGCCATCTGCGACAGTCCACAGCTCATATTCCGATTTCGAAGGACGACATCAAATCCACGGCGCGTTTGAAGAAGATCCAACAGATAATCAATGACCTACTGATGCACGAAGCGATTCCGATTGTGAGTGTACTTGGCAGAATGCTGCCTGCAATGGACCAAACTTCTGAAGCGAGTTATCTGGGATGTCTTGTGGCCTCCATGACTGGTAGCGCTTATATCGTCGTTGCTAGGATGACGCGCAACGATCTACGTCAGACAGAACTCCGCACCTGTCTTGACTTAGCACTGATGGCCACGACTGCGATGGGCATAGGAGTGGGGAACTTTGCAGCTGTCCATCTGGAGTGTCCCGACCATGATGCCAAAAAGTCGATAGATTATGGATGCAAGATCATTGTCGAAGACATCGGGTCACTCGACAAATTGGCCCCTATGATCGAGAAGCTACAAAAAGAGCGAATTAAATACTGAGATTCTCCGTCCCGAGCCCGCTCAAGGGCTCGACGAGGCTGCAGCAGCGCTACGCTACCACCACAACTTGGCTTGCACCCCTCTCATCGAGTCTGCACAAGACTCCCGGCGTGCAGTCTCACGCGTACTATTGATCTGCTAGCCTCCTAGTCAGACGACCGTCGTTGGCGTGCGCGGTGACATGAAATGCAACAAAGCATGCGCTAGCCTGCACCACATGAAGCAGCTTCTCCGACGGCGCTCCTCGAGTTGCGCCATAGGCGAGTAGGACGCAAGGGGACACTTTTGGTAGTGCATCACCAATTCGAAATGCCACCACTGTCCAGCAGCGCGATTGTGTTGCACCAAAGACGTGCATGGCCGTCGGCTCAAATGATCCTGACGCTGCGAGACAGTGAGCATGTCACAGGACCATGTCGTTACAGGGAACAATTGTAATCACGATCGATGAGGATGGGGGCTCAATACGGGCAGAAGGTCGTCTGTGGCTCGCTGTCGACTCGAAAGTGCCATCGCTAGCAATGCAGAATGCAGGCAATCGCTCATAGTATAACACCGTGCACTATTCCCGGGTCCATTGTTGTTCCTGCTCGTGCTTGCAGTGCGCACAATGCGAAAGCGGACTGGGGTGTTGTGGGGAACCTTGAGGATCTTTACTGCCCATGGTCGATCGCGTAACACCTCAGCTCAGTAGTGTCAGTCAGCCATGATCACTCAGTTCGGGTTTCGAGGCATGCTGCGACCCTGAGTCTCTAGAAAATGTCAGCCATTCGATGCTACCGTGCTGAAGCTCCATTGCTCCTGGTAGGGAGATCCTGGAGGTTGAAACGCGCTGGATTTTGTGCTCGAGCCAGTTCCAGTAAATGGATCAAAGTTCCCCTTCGTTCACCAATGACACTTCCACTCGGAAGGGATACTGCCGGAGCCTACTGACCAGGAAGGGTAAGACTAGCTTTGCGCTTGCAAGGGTGCTTCGAGGCTCGTCAGACCTCACGTGGAAACTTGCAACAGTGTTCCGCAACGGTCAGCTCCACGCGTTCGTGTCGCAACCTTTACAACCCTGTCAAAAGTCTTTTCCAACCCAACCTTATGAGCAGGATCGATACCATGCCGTACGAACGATCAAGGCAACGACTAGACGTGCAGTCAATACCTGGTCCAGAGACACATAGCTGTTGTACCATGCTTTCGCGTTTCGGGTCAGCTGCGGCACAATCGCTCCTCCGCCTTGAGGTTGACCGACGGCATAAGACGCTGTTGCATGCTAGTCCGGCAATCAACAAGTAATCACATCTCATCAATGTCAGCTGAATCTAGCAGCTACACTCGCCATCAGAGCTTCAAGCCATCTCGTTGTGGCGGAATGACTCTTCATCGTATGACTAGCATCTGTCGACACTTGCTCCGGTCGAGTACAGCGCACAACGCACACAGCTCCCCGTCTTTATGAGCGCTTCAAATTCAGAGTTCAGTCGACGCACGGTACGACAGAGGTATCATGCTCGGAGGAAGAGTCTAACGCGTATCCGTACTTCTTTGTGGCTGTGAAATGAAAATCGCCGGGCCTACGGCAGACCCATCCTCTGGTGCATAGAAGCCTCGCAAAGTCGTCAGCATCATCGATGTAGCGCCCCACGGGAGGTGCTCCACACGATGTAATACCCTGAACCTGGGTAGCTCAGCTCGCATGTCCTCTCTACGGCCGTGTTGTTTGTCGTGGCCCCATCTCTCCGTCGGCCCGGCTGGCCTCCACCTATTGTGCATGCTTTATTGAGTCTTCACGTCCGAACCACGAGTTCTAGGCTTCGGCCGTGTACCTGAGCTGGTCGGAGATATGGCTCTCATGATTGGATTTCCGTCTGAGCGAAATAGCGGGGAGGCTGAGTGAGTGATGAGCTACCCACTCTGCCCGCACTCGATGTCAGTATCCTGCACTATTAGATAGACCGGTAGCTCCGCTGTCCCAGGAAATCTTTAAACGATTCCTCTTAGGCATCGAAGGAGAAAATGTCGCTCTCCGTGCAGCTTGAGACGCCACACTCTGGCAAATATGAGCAACCCATCGGCCTGTGAGTTCTCATGCAACGTCTTCACCATCTTCGAAACAAGGCCGACTGATACCTCTGCAGTTTCATCAACGGCGAGTTTGTGCCCAGCTCCAAAGGGCGGAAATTTGAAACGATCAATCCGACAACTGAAGAAGTAATCACTTCTGTCTTTGAAGGCGACGAGGAAGATATCGACAAGGCAGTCGCGGCAGCGCGTAAAGCCTTCGAAGGACCATGGAAGAAAGTCACACCAGAAGATCGTGGCAAGCTTCTGAATCGCCTTGCCCAGCTGTTCGATGAGAATAACGACCTACTCGCTTCGGTTGAAGCTCTTGACAATGGCAAGTCTATTACCATGGCCAAGGTGGACATCAATCTATGCTCGGGCTGTCTTCGATACTACGGGTGAGCAAACGGTCAACAAGGTCAGACCACCGTGAAAGACTAGTCGCTGACTTTGAGGCCAGAGGTTGGGCGGACAAGATTGAGGGCAAGGTGGTGGACGTTGCTCCCGACACCTTCAATTACGTCAGGAAGGAGGCGATTGGTGTTTGTGGGCAGATTATTCCGTGGAATTTTCCATTGCTCATGTACGTGGCATCCATGAGGTTTTGTAGCCTTGCTGCTAACAAGTGCGCAGGTGGTCATGGAAGGTTGGCCCAGCGATTGCGGCGGGTAACACCGTTGTGATCAAGACCGCTGAACAAACGCCGTTGAGCGCTTTGGTGGCTGCAAGGCTAGTATCGGAAGCTGGATTCCCGCCTGGTGTGATCAATATCGTGTCGGGCTTTGGCAAGACTGCTGGAGCCGCGCTTGCATCCCACATGGACGTCGACAAGATTGCCTTTACCGGGTCGACAGTCGTAGGAAGAACCATCCTCAAGGCAGCAGCGAGCTCGAACCTGAAGAAGGTATGCAACTGCTTTACCTATCTGGCGCGGGATATAGTGAAGTCGTTAACGTGGTGGCATAGGTCACTTTGGAGCTTGGCGGAAAATCGCCAAACATTGTGTTCAATGATGCGAACATTGACAACGCAATCTCGTGGGTCAACTTTGGCATCTTCTACAACCATGGCCAGTGTTGCGTTGCAGGATCGCGCATTTATGTCCAAGAAGGTATGTCGTCGTCACATCTTCAGCTGAAAAGTATGCTGATAGATCGTAGGCATCTACGACGAGTTTGTCAAGCGGTTTGCGGAGCGAGCACGTGCGAACAAAGTCGGGGATCCATTCGCCAAAGACACATTCCAAGGGCCACAGGTTTCCAAGGTCCAGTTCGATCGTGTTATGAGGTACGATTCCCGATGTCGTTTCCTGTTATTCGCTAACCATGTGGTAGCTACATCAACGCTGGCAAGTCGGCAGGTGCCAAAGTTGAGACTGGTGGGACTCGCAAGGGCGATAAAGGATACTTTATTGAGCCAACGATCTTCTCCAATGTCACAGAGGTGAGCTGGACAGCGGAGTACATTGTGTCGAGGCGTTGTTACTGACACAGCTTTCAGGATATGCAGATCCAACAGGAAGAAATCTTCGGACCCGTATGCTCGATTGCCAAATTCAAGACCAAAGAGGACGCTATTCGCGTAGGAAACAACACGAACTATGGTCTTGCTGCCGCAGTGCACACCCAGAACCTGAACACCGCAATTGAGGTATGTTGAATGTCACGGTGAAGGTGTGACTTTGCTAAGACCCCGATGTGCAGGTATCCAATGCCCTGAAGGCCGGTACCGTCTGGGTTAATACCTACAACGCAATCCACCATCAGATGCCTTTTGGAGGCTATAAAGAATCAGGAATTGGTCGTGAGCTTGGTGAGGCTGCCTTGGATAACTACGTCCAGCAGAAATCAGTTCACATCAGGCTCGGCGATGCATTGTTCGGCTAGCTGTCATCAAGGCCGGCTGAGAACTTGCTGAGAATTTTTGCAGAGTGGCGCGAATGGATGTAATTAATCGTAGTCGTGGAATCATGGAAGTTCGCTCAGGTGGCCTCTCTGATTCGGCAAAAGTCTTGTTCCTGCGCAGAGTTCACCTCGGTCCAATGCAATGATCACGGACAGATGAGGAGCTCCGTCAGCTCTGATTCATCCGGAGCTTGCCACATCTTCCCTGCGACTTGATTACACGATTCCGGACGTGTGGCGGTGCAGTACTCTTAGTGCTGATTCTTTGATCCCAGCTAGCTCAACGCGATGAGTATCGGTAGTTGAACTTCGTTCTCTCGTGTCAGACTATCAATGATTCTGCGAGTGAAGTACGCACGGTAATCCGTGGGCGTGTCTCGTTGGCTAAGCATGTCCGCGTGATTCGCTGGGTTCAGCCCAAGTCAGGGCGGAAGTGATCCATCACCATGGATCTGGCGGAAAGGCAACAGGGAGCAGTTTGAGGCATTACAACTCCAACGCAGGACAGATATCCAGTAGCTCGATTCGGCGATGGCGTTGGAGTACAGCGTACGTGCCTGGGCACAGATGGCGTGAGGTCGGCAAAGACTTTTTAAGATTTTCGCGGCTGCTGCGGGAGGGCCACTGTCGCCCGCGCGGAGCGGGGAAATTGGCTGGTTGTGTGATTGGTCATTCGCCTCGGGGGCATCTCCTTGCTGAGGTTGTGAGGCTGTGAGAGAAGTTCGTATCGCAGCTTCTTCAGCACAAAACTGTGACCCTTTGGACACCATGCCATACTCAACAATGGAGTGAAGTCGGCCCACTACAGACGCTCTACTGTTGCAATTTAGAATTACTTCCTTGATGAAGTCCAGGTCTTCCAGCACGGCGGGCGCAAGTACCTAGACCGCGGCTCCAGAAATATCAGTGATGAGCAACATCGTCCGGGAATGAGCCATGGAGCTCCTGCAGTGCTCTTGGATCTGAAAACTAGCATACTGCATGTCACATTCTGTACGTTGGCCTGAAACACGTTGCTTCGATCGAAGCTTTGGATCCCAGCTCTTGTGGAATGTCTGTTCCATCCAGGGGCATGGCTGCTTAGGGCATCGCCCGTGAGACGACAAGAGAGTTCGAGCGTGTCCGCCTGTTGCCGTGTTTAAGATTATTGTCTGAATGTTGGACAGTAGTTAGCCCGCCGGCGGAACGTATACAGCTATGCCATTCGGAGCTAGCACTCCGTTCATCCGAAGGGAGCGACGTCACCAAAACAGCACAGATCTTGAGCTTTACCGACCACGGCATTTGTACAGCATACAACTCGCCATGCATCATGGGCGACCAAGGCCTCACAGTGCAAGACGCAGAAGCATTGCTCGATGTCGTCGTTGAATTTCCAGATATCAATGCTCAATTCGAGCGTGTCCGGCCAATTACGAATTTCCGCAAGGATGATTCCGAAGCAAGAATACTTTACATATGTCGAAAGCTGCCGCATGTAGACGATACATTAAGCAATGACAGCCTGAACACCGAGGACTCAGAGCTGTTTGTGCTGAAATGCAAGGTCCAGTAGGTTGCAACAAGAAGATCACAAGCACTCACCTTGCTCATTGGCCTCCCAGGGCGCCATCTGTACTTGCCAATGGACTGACAACACCCATTCCCGGCCCAAGTCCACATACAAAAGCTGAGCAAGATGCACTGCAGAAATTTGCCGGCACCAAATCACCTGGGCTTCCCCATCTAGTGGCCACGAAATTGATCACACAAGATGACAAGGGGCCGATGCCTGGAGGATACATTTCCTATACGGTGATGACTCTGATGCCGGGGAAAGATCTGATGGAAGCGAAATTCTGGAGCATGCCCGAAGAGCAGCAGAATCGAATTCGAGATGCCTTTCGACAAGTGATCAAGTATGCGAGAGAGATGTGGACTAGGGTGGAACCAAATACTGATATCTTGACAGGAATGTATGGGCGCTGGGCATGGAGCCTTACGATTGCGCCCTGCGAAATATCCTGTGGGAAGAAGCGACAGAAACACTGTATGTACTAAAAGCTTGGCTTGGCGGCTGGGTCACTTCAGAGACCTTTTGTCTAACCAATTGCAATGTCGCAGATCTCTTGTCGATTTTGAACACTATCATCCCATGACTAAGGATCCGATCAACATGGACCTCAATAACGAAATGATGAGATGGGGTATCGTCCGACGGCCTCCCCATACCTCGCACTGGAAAGCATTCTTCGAGATGGAAGGACTATACAATTGAGCAAGCTTCCTCGCACAAAGAAGATCATAGGTATACCTCAGAGAGAGTCGAAAGGGTCATTCCTGCGAGGCCCAAGCGAGTGGTAAACCAAATCTGTTAATCGGCATTGCTCAGCCGCCTTCAGGACTCAGCAATTTGATCAAAACTTCTGATCGATTCAAACTATCTCGCGGCTATCTGGTCATGCCAAATTGCATTTACACTTGCATATATGCCCTCGGCAGAACTCTCATATTTCAATGTGCGAATCGGAAGTCCAACCTCCTGTTGCCTTGGTCTTTGGTGGTACTGAGGTAGTCTTCTTTCTCTTCAGTCGTCAATGCATTCCAAGCTTGATCGCGACGCCTGCAATGGTTATCAGCAAAGAGTCAAATTCGTTACGCGGCTCCACTTACCTATTCACTTCAACATAGAACATCTTGGCTGCAACGAAAAGAACCATGTTGAACACGCACACAGCGATCAGAGCAGCATTTCCTCTCCGGTACAGTGGCTTGTCGTGTTCTCGATAGATCTGTGAGGAGATGATGCTCGACATTTGTACTGACATGTTGTAGAGCGCCGAGGCCACAGTTCTTGTTCGTACTGTTCCGGCATTTCGACTCGTGATGGCGACGAGGATTGCGTGAATATAAGGATGTCCAACAAGCATGGTTGCGATGACCCATTTGCCCCAGTGACTGCTGTCTGCTGGAAGAATCTCAAGAGCGATGAGTAGTGGAAGTGCGTAGAGTTGACCCAAAACGCCGAGGAGGAAACGCTGGTTGATTTTCTCTGAGAGCCAGGTCCAGAACAGCAATTGTATGATGAAGAGCACGTATGCCGGAATAGTCAACAAGTTGGTCTCAAATGTGCCAAACCCAAGTGCCTTGAGATTAAGCGTCAGGTAGGCCGTTGGAGGCTGGGTTGGTATTCCCCAACTGAGTCCGATGAGGTAGACTGGCCACATATGCTTGTCTGTCAGACACTTCCAAAGCATGGAGAGTGAAAGGCCTTCCCTGTTGTTCATATCGCCCTTGGAGGGATCATCACGAATAACCCTGTTGGCAATGATGGACTCCTCACGTGCGCTGAACCAACCATTCTTGCCGCGGAACCAGCTGGCGGTGTCGTAAGGACTTGCAGGAAGGTAAAACCAGGCGAGAATGCCGATGAGACCGGTGAGTGTGCCTTCCAGAGCAAAGAGCCATTGCCATCTGAATAAGAATGAATGGTCAGCAGCCTTCAGCATCCCCATTGCGAAGTACCCACCCTGCGAGCCCATTGATACCGCGCATTCGCAAGATTCCGTAAGCTAGGAAGGCTGATACGATTTGTGTTGATTGATAAGCCACCCAGAAGAACGACAGTCGTCGAGGCAGCTCCTTGGACGTGTAGTAATAGGACAAATAGAGGATCGTGTCAGGAATGAAGCCACCTTCAATCAATCCGAGCAGAGATCGGCATATGAAGTATGAAGTTCTGCCGCTGAGGAAGACTTGCATACTCGCGACGAAGGACCACGAGACCATCTGTGAAAACGTCAGTATTGCGACGGTAATCGTTCATCGACTCCGGATATACCTGTATTGGAATCCACCTGTAGCAAGACGTTAGCATCAAGAATTGTTGTGAACGTCGCGCGTGCACAGTATGACCATACCTATCAGGACCCAGTCTTTTCGAAATCATTTGCGAAGGCAGTTCAGCGAATAGAAACGAGCAGAAAAAGATAGTCTGTCCATTGTTGTAATCATTGGTGTTCATGCCGAGATCAGGGAGGAGATTGTCGCTCAATGCCTGAGAGATGTTGCCACGATCGAGTCTGAAGTGGAATTAGCACATCACCTTTGTCGATGGCGAATCTTGAAGCCACTTACTGCAAAGCGAAGAACATCAAGCATGCGAATGTACATATTCTCCAATCGATCTTTCGGACCAAAGCCTTCTCCTCAGCGGGCTCCCAAGCAAAGTCTGGATCATAGCGATGCAGTCCCTCCCAGTGATCTGCAGGCTTGTAGAAAGAAGTCAGGCCTTCTGATGCGAACGTCGTACTGTTGCCTCCAGGCTGTCCATGGTCGGTCTTGGTGGCGATGTTTGTTGTCTCGAAGCCTGAAGCCAATATTGAGGTCACTGAAGTCCTTCTGCGATTGTCTCCAGCGGAGGCCGGAGTGGCCAGAGAGACTCGCGGCTCCTTGTCGAAGTCTGACATATTTTCGACCGGGCTCGACTTTGCTGCTTGACTGTGGCCTGGGCACGAAGCTTCCCTTGGTCGGACAAGATCAATGCCTAGATGAGTTGGCAGAGCTTACCGCTTCTATATAATGCGTCGCAACGGCTTCGACGAAATCTCTGTCGTCTGTAAGTGGATGTTATTCCGTCGTTTAGCGTGATTTCAACATCCCCCCATCGTGCTTCTAGAGCACGACATCTTCGCCACATATGATTGAGTGGAGGCGTGGATGCTTGCTCTGGCCAAGGAACGAGCTGCACCCGAAGGCCCATTCAGTAGCGACCGTAACATCGATCCCGAGATAAGCCTCGCGTGGCATCAAGGGTTGCACCGAAACGCCCGTCGCCATGCTCTTCGCAGAAGCCGAACAATCCTCGAGCCTGCCATGTGGTGCTGATCGACAACCAAGCTCGAGCGTGTCCGGTTTATAGTAGAGGCAGAAGGAATCCACACAATGGGGTATCATGAGCCAATAAAGCATTCCACGGTTGAATGTCCAAGAGTCTGCAAAGTGAAGTGGCAGCCGACAGTTCTGGCGTGCTGTAAATTCTGTATGGCGCCATCACGCTAAGCTTCGTGATCATCAAGCACGATAAGCTGCAACACCAACAGCACAAGCCCTGCAAAGCCTTGCCGAGCAATCACATGCTTGCATTGCACGGTAAGAGTGGGCATTGGATTCATTCTTGCTGGGATGCATCTCAACCTTCACGCACACAGTCCACGCTTTCCCACGTGAAGACGGGACGATGAATCGGGAGCATTGCAAGAATACTAGCGCAATGGCTACAGTCCACATGGGCGGTCACATCATGCTGACTGTCCAGAATCGATAAAATCTCTGTCATTGTGCTCACAGGCCAGACTGACGACCTTCCACGGCTCCATTCGAAGTGCTGGTCATCGATCGATATGGCTGTCGAACTTTTGTCCCAAGCGACTGGCTATGGCGTTATTGTTGGCTTATCGTTCCTCTTCTGTGCCATAATTCTGATATGCGTGCGTTTGCAGAAGAGGTATTTGTCGGAAGATTCTGATCAGTCAGAGATGGTGAGTCTTTTCATGTTTGAATCGGTTGAAACCCAAAGCTGATCAATCTGCACAGTTCATGGTCGCCAACAGATCTGTTGGTACAGGACTGACATGCTCTGCTGTCTTCTCAAGCTGGATGTGGATCAATGAGAGTGTCTTCTCTGCGGCCTACACCTACAAATGGGGTGTCGCGTTGCCAATCTGGTGGGCAAGTGGACTGTCGTTCCAGATTGCTTTGATGGCAATTATGGGTATTGTAGCGAAACTGAGGGTGCCGGTAGGTTTATCCATGTGATGTTGTGAGGAATTCGTCGCTGATCGAAGTCCAGTACGCTCACACATCTCTCGAGTTCATGAGAAGGCGATATGGCAATTATGCGCATCTCATCTTCATCGTTCTGAACCTGATCAACAACGTGTTCGGGTGTGGTAGCATGATTCTGGCTGGATCGCAGCTTGTCACAGGCATGACTGGTATGCATGTCATTGCTGCTTGTGTCTTGATTCCTGCTGGAGGTGAGTGAACAATACACCGTGTTCTTGATTCACACTTACCATTCTCCAGTTGTGCTCTACACTGCTGTTGGCGGAATCAAAGCCACGTTCTTGACAGACTTTTTGCACACCACGATTGCTCTGATACTACTGCTGTACTTTTCGATATCTGTACTCGTGAGTCCACATATCGGGGGTCTGCCAGGGCTCTACGAGAAGGTTCTTGCTGCGGATGACCATATCGAGGGGAACTACCGGGGCTCTCTATTGTCGTTCAAGTCAGAGCCAGGTATGCTGCATCTTCAAGCCTGCGATCGAGCTGTAGATCTATGCTGACTGCTCCAGCTATTCTTTTCGGCCTGGTGTTGAAGTTCGGTAACCTTGCTCTTGTCCTCATGGACACAGCTTTTTGGCAGAAAAGTTTTGCAAGCGAGGTCCACGCGACAGTGCCGGGCTACGACCTTGCTTCGATTGCGATTATCGCGATTCCATGGTGCACTGGAACGATCATCGGGCTCTCCGCTCGTGCTATTGAGAAGACGCCGATCTGGATTGCATATCCAGAGACCCTCACCCTGAAACAAGTCAATTCCGGTCTCGTAATGCCGTACGTACTGGAGAGCTTGCTAGGCAGGGGAGCAACGGCGGGATTACTGGTTCTCATCTTCATGGCGATTACCTCTACGATCTCCTCTTCTATGATCGCTGTGAGCAGTATCATCTCTCTGGACTTCTTTAGAACCTATGTCAACCCACAGGCCAGCAACAAGAAAATCATGCAGGTCTCACATACCGGTGTGGTATTCCATGGCTGCTTCATGGCTGGATTCGCCATTATGTTGCAGTATGCTGGAGCTACCAACAATTGGTCGACCTACTTCCGTCCAATCATCGCCTGTCCGGGCATCTTCCCGATGATTTTGGCGATACTCTGGGATCGGCAGACAAAGGCTGCTGCAATCGGTGCACCGCTTCTCGGACTGTGCTCTGGACTGGCGGTCTGGCTCAGTCTGTCTTGGAAGTGAGTACTTCTTCGCAAACATGAGGCGGACGTGACTAACATTTTGTAGGTGGGGCGGTACGATCGACATCAACACGACACAACTGCAGCTCCCTGGATTGTATGCCGCCATCACATCGTTCTTCTCGCCTTTGTTGTACTCCATCATCATTTCTCTCGCTTGGCCATCTCGGTTCGACTGGCGTGAGTTCTTGAAGATCGACCTCATCGAAGACAAGAGCGTGGCAAGCAGTGAATCGCTTAGCACAATCGCTGTCAGCCAGATCAAAGATGCAGACAATGAGAACAAGCTGGCAGTCGACACGCAGACTACGCCAATCGACCTGCCAGC
The DNA here is from genome assembly GCA_013365235.1 of Cercospora sesami. Taxonomy (NCBI): domain Eukaryota; kingdom Fungi; phylum Ascomycota; class Dothideomycetes; order Mycosphaerellales; family Mycosphaerellaceae; genus Cercospora; species Cercospora sesami. The sequence continues at coordinate 38,738 of JAASLG010001492.1, forward strand.
CTCTGCCCGTTACCCCGAAAGTAGCCTCGAAAATGTCGTCCACCCCTTCGACCCAGAGACGATCCGGCATATCAAGAAATGGCGTAGCATTGCCGTAAGTTATTTCATCGTCAATGTTCTGACTACGATCGTGCTTTGGCCTTTGCCGCTCTACAGAGACTGGATCTTCACCAAGAGCTTCTTCGGCGGTTGGGTGACGATGTCAATCATCTGGCAGTGGCTAGCGATCATACTGGTCGTCATATATCCTGTCTATGATGGTAGACATGCCATTGCGAAGACGATTCGGGGACTGAGGGATGATGTGAGACGAGGAAGGAGACGTACCATTGGTAGTAGATCCAAGTAGAGACTTCCATGATAAAGTTTGGCCCTCAACATCCTATACTGGAAAGTGTTTCTAGTGGCACTGTCAAAAGGACCATACTTGACTCGCGACTCGCGACTCTTGTATCAAGGTTGAAGAAATGTTGTGCCGTGATTTGTAGTACTGGTCTCGAAACGATCCATTTCGGGAGGCATACTTCTGGGCAACCTCTGCCCAGAATGGATGTAGCAATCGGTCCAGACAACTGCCGAGCCTCAAACGATTGCAATACATGGAGCGGAAATCTGGTTTACTGCAGAGATACCTGCCGCGACTCGTACTCAGCAGTCGCAATGACCTGAGGTCGGGGTCTGGCTTGCCATGTTGTCGATCCGTCCAATTGACCTCAGGCTTAGACACAGCCAGATTCCGACAGGCTGAATGCCATGTGAATCACGATGCAGCGTTTGGGGGGTCATGGAAACAGACGCTAAAGTTTCAATGAACCTATGGTGCTAGTTGGGCCCCGACTGGCAGGAACGCAACTCACAGCCGTAGTGTGAACTCAATGTTCGATCGCAGGATGATATTAGGTGTCTGTTGTTGCCTTGTGCGGTTCTGTGAGGATGTGGGCGGGGTAGACCCCGAAAATGCCAAGTCGGGGCAGAAATTTTCCCTGGCTTCACCCATATTATGGTGAGTGATCATATATTATTTAAGCAGCATTCCTGCCACCAATCAATCGCTTTCGTGGTGTAGTTGTACGTTCCTAACCCACTCCAATTGACCTTGTTCACCGCTAATATCATCTCAGGGTTATCACGTCAGTCTAACACACTGAAGGTCTCGAGTTCAAGTCTCGACGAAAGTACAATGTACGGCCTCGTACGATTGTGAGCAGGCTGTTCAATCAGCTGCAATTCTTTTTTGTTGTTCTGCATCAACAGTTAAGGTTTTGCCCATTGGAGTGTGGTCTCCAACGCGCATACGGCGATCAAGATCAAACCCGGCTTCCAAAGATTTAAACGCCCGTCGACAGTTTTTGGGTGCTGGCTAATAATTTGGATTTTGTTTCTGGCTGCCGGAATGCTGTTGTTGCACTGAATTCTATAAATGGTCCACGGTACAAGCCTGCGAGTGTTGGAGGTATTTTCACCAGCCATTGCTTACGTTTTCTTTCTTAGGTTTGTACAGCGAGATTGGACTTTAAGTCCATCCGTTTCGCGGTCATTCAGCACGATCCTGAGAGGACTCTGTTCAATCGAAGGCTGCTGATTCTACGGAACGAATGCCAAGTCGTCGGTCCACGCCCCGAGACGAGGACATTCAAACTCCATCTGCTTCTCTCTTCCAGTCTCCTGCACGCATATAACATTAATTTCGCATGAATTATGCTTCGCTCGTACAGATCCGAAGCTCAGTGCAGCAGCGGTCGAGCTCTGTCAAGATTGTCCTTGAGGCTGAGTGTGAGGCAAGCGGGCTGCCGAGCTGCACAACGGCGCCGTAGGAATCACAACCTTGCCTCGCTTCTTCACGCTCAGCTCTTCAAGATCCAGGATGAGAAAAGCATGGTTCGCAACATCTTGACCGTGGGGATGATATCTTAGTGATGCAACTGCCGGACGAATCCTTGTCAGAATTGTCTGTGACGGTAAATTTTTACCGTCGATCGAGCAGAAACACAAGGCAAAAGACACAGTCGATGGTTTCGCTAGCTAGTAATAGCTGAGAACCTGCGCGCTCCAATGGTCCAGGTGTAGCGAGGACAATCTATCCGGTGATGTGTTCATTTGGTTGGATCCTTCGTGAACTCGCATAAGCTTAGCCATCCAACGCCGAGCTGTGCAGAATGCTGTAACCGCGACGGCGTGTCAATCGAACGGGAAATGTCCCCCTCGTCCTAAGGCACGGTCAGCTACGATTCAACTTCTTTCGACCTTTCTCAAGATATCCCCCCACCTACCCAACATGTCAAATGCCGATGCCAAACGTGCAGAAACAATTCGCCACATCGAAAACACAATGGTCCTCTTCACAAAAGCAATCAACTCACGCGACTTGTCACCCACATCTCCAATCTGGGAATTCCTTGGACCAGGCGGCATCGTCCACGGAGATGGCTTTCTCCAAGACGGCCCAGAGAAAACGCTCGACGTTCCAGAATTTCTCGCCATGTTACGTATGATAGTGGATACTTACCCGGAATATGCTATACATCTTCAGGACATGACCACTACTTTGGATGCAAAGGGGACAAGGGCAGTTGTACACTCAAATCTGGACAGCCATGGGATGCCGCCGGGCGTGATCAAGCGCATCGTGACGATCACGACTTGGAGGAAGATTGAAGGAAAGTGGGTGGTTGCGGAGCATGTTGCTATTGAGGGACATGCTGGCGATGTGTAGCAGTCCCGTGCAGTATGTGAGTACATTTCTTGCTGATTTGGTGTTCGACTTCGTGAGTGTCTGACTTCTCGCCTTCCCCAGTAGCAGGGAACTCCAAGACAGGCTGGCTTGATAAGCTTGCCATCTGGGCAGACAAGTGCTATGTTCAACACTGCTTGGCACGATGTCAAAGTCAGCGGTGCAGATGCCACGTGAATGACGGTCGAACACTCAGCACCATGAACGTGCAATCGGTATCGTAATCAAACATACACCTCGACTGGGTGCCATCTCGTTCAGTGCTAGTATCTATGCTGCACTTCTACTTTTCGAGCGAAAGACCTCGCGGCACTCGTTTCAGCTGGTCAAAATGCGGATCCACAAAAGTGATGAGGCTCGCTGATCGCTCTACTGTTGCTCACGCTGGCCACCTCTCTGCCTGTCTTTTTGTTGTGGCTTGTTGTCATCTTTTGGCTTGCCCTCACCCATCGTGAGAGCGGCAGTAGAGAGGCGGTGGGAGAGGTCCATTTGGGTGCGGATAGTGTTGGCAAGGTAGGAGACGAGCAGGACGTCTTGGATGTGGTTGTTACTGTGATCATGTTAGTTTCGCTGAATTCAATCGCCACATGGACGGGGAAAACATACAAGTCGCGCTCGATATCTTCGGCGTCGACCTTTGGAGCAAGAGAAAGAGTGTTCATCAGGAATTGGCCAAGAGCAGAAGATGGCTTCGCCTCCTCGTCCAGAACATCCGACACGTAGTTGGCCACGCGCTCAAGCATTTCGAGCACCTGCTCAATTGCGCGCTCTAGAGTCTCAATATCCGTCTGCAGCAACTGCGATCGATCTTCCCGATCTCTTGCGCCCGCTATCAACTCCAGCCCGCTCCTGTCTGCATCGCCGTACTTGATCTCGTGTGGTACAGGGATGAACAGACATGAGTCTGCTGCGCGCTCGGCGGTCACTCCGATAGGAGCGCTGATGTATGTGTCTGCTCGAGGATCCTGACCGGCCACGGTGTTGACTGTCAGATGCACTGCCGGGTGTGGCCATGTGCCCTCGCCTTGTTGGGAGTAGAAGTTCTGAATCAGGGCAGAGAAAGTGTTGAGCTCGCTGCTCGTGGCATACCAGCCGATAAGCACCTCCTTAGGGCTGGCTTTCAGGTGCAGCTCAAGCATGCGCTTCTGGTAGTCCATATCCACCTCAACCTGCTCTGCCGTCTCCGTGTGTGGAACTGCATAGCAATTCCTGATCTCCACCTCCGTTCCATCTTCACTTCGGACACCCAGTAATGTGCCAATGACGCGCTCCTGGTCCGCTGGTCGCCTAGATGCGTGGTCGAGAATCGAGAATATGGCTTGTGGTTGCACTGTCACCGTCACTGGCGCGGTGGTGGGAGCGGCGGTGGTGCCGACAGGCGCGAGGGGACGCGCGAGGTGGAGGAAGTTCGCCATGGTTGCGGCCTCGCTGCGTCGGCGGTGGTGGCGGAGGGATCGGCGGTGATGAGTGTTGACTGGCACGCGGGTCAAAGTCGCTGTTCTCGTTGCCGCGTTGCGTTCCTGCGGTGGGATGGTCTTGGCACGAAATTTCTTATCTTATCGCAGGTCGTGCGAAACTTAACCTCGCGACACGCGACTTCACTTCACATCTACGTGCAGGGTTCGGTACGGACGTCTCGGCTTCGCTGGAGGCTCGCGATGAGCGGCAAGACACCGATGATCTTCTGAAACAGTCGAGATCGTGGTTACGCGCCGATATGGCTCCCTTCCGCGGCAGAGGAGCTCGCGGTGGCAGCAGAGGTAGGGGTGGAGGTTCGAGAGGAGGTCGAGGAGGCAGAGGAGGAATACAAAGCACTGGAAAGCTCGCCCGAAGTGGTATTAAGACGAAGAATGGCTATAGGAAGTTCGACAGCCAACGTGTGAAAGATGTGGAGTCAGAAGATGATGCACCACAAGTGGAAGACGAATCTGAATCCGAGCCCGAGATCGAGGATGACGAGGAAGTTGAGGTCAAGCCAAATGTGAAGGCATACAATACTCTGTTGCAATCATTTCATGCTCCAGAAGAAGCGGGAGAAAGCGGTGAGCGCAAGGCGAAAAGACGAAAAATCGAAAGGGTGGTTGAGCAGGAGGACAGCTCCGACTCAGATGAAGATACCAATGAGGACATGGTGGAACGGGATGAAACAGATGACTTGGCCAGAGATGTGTCTGACGATGAAGAAGAGGTGGTCGTAGACGGCGAAGAGGAGATGCTTGAACCGGAAGATCCATTCGAGGTCCATTTTGCGAACCCAGACGATAACGAGCTGAAGCGAAGGCTTGAGGCGATACAATCCAGTCAATGGAGAATGGAGAAACAATCGCTCGGCGGCAAGATCAATGCGACTCTGCACTCACCCGCCTGCGTCGATGGTAGCGCTGCTCGGAAACCCGTGAGTGCCATCAGCAACCTCCCACTGAAAGAACGTTTGTCGAGGCATGCGGATAAACATATCACCCTGGATACACCGCTGGATCAGACTCTTGGAGCTTATCTCTTCAGTTACAACGATGTACTACTGGGCAATCGGACGCCGCGGAATGCTGAATCACTACGAACGATGACTGCTTTCCATGCTGTCAACCACGTCTTGAAAGGCCGTGACAGGGTGATCAAGAACAATGAACGCCTGGCCCATGCCGATGATACGGATGCTCCGGAGTGTCGAGATCAAGGTTTCGTACGTCCAAAGGTGCTCATCCTGACTGGAACACGTCAAATGGCTGCGAACTACGCCGATGCAATTGTTAGTGCGTTTCAACCCGATCAACAGGAAAATCGAAAGCGTTTTGACGATGCCTTTACTGCGCCTGTGGATGATCGCGAGCATATTCCGGAGGACTACCGAGAGCTATTTGGTGGCAATGACAGTGATGATTTCATGACTGGATTGAAGTTTACTCGAAAAACGCTCAAATTCTACTCGGCATTCTACAACAGCGACATCATCCTCGCTTCGCCTTTAGGGATCCGCAAAATCATTGAAAACGAAGACAAGAAGAAAAGAGACCATGACTTTCTTACCTCCATCGAAGTAGTTGTCGCGGATCAAGCAGATGCTATGCAGATGCAAAATTGGGAGAACGTTGAGATCGTCTTCAACCATCTCAATCTTGAGCTCAAGGACTCACATGGTTGCGACTTTTCGCGTGTCCGGAACTGGTATCTCGATGGAAACGCCAAAAACTTCCGCCAGACGATCGTCTTCTCGGCCTACATCACGCCGGAAATCAACAGACTGTACAATGCGCACATGCAAAACGTCGCTGGCAAGATCAAGATCACCCCAGTATACTCTGGCGTAATCACAACAACCAGTGGCCTGGGCTTCAAGCAGACGTTCTCCCGTTTCGACTCGCCGTCCCCTGCAAACGACCCGGATGCAAGGTTCAAGTACTTCACAACTGCGATACTGCCGCGACTGTTGAAACTTCCGAAGCCTGCGGATGGTGCACAGGGGATTTTGGTATTCATCCCCACATACTTCGACTTCTTGCGACTGAGGAACTACTTCGCCACATCTACGCAGACCGAAGACATCTCCTTCGGCACCATTCATGACTACAGCGAGAAGTCTGAACAGAGGCGAGCGCAAGCTCATTTCCGCAACGGCCGGCATTCGATACTCCTGTATACACAGAGAGCGCACCACTTCTATCGCTTGCGAATGAAAGGCGTGAAAAGAGTGGTCATGTACGGACTGCCAGACAATCCGATCTTTTACCAGGAACTTGTCGAAGGCTATCTTGGTGCCACCATCAGTGAAGGGACAATTGACCCTATTGAGACCAGCGTCCGTAATGTCTTCAGCAAATGGGATGGCCTCCGGCTCGAAAGGATTGTCGGCACAGAAAGAGTCAAGACCATGCTCAGTGGTCAGGGTGACACCTTCGACTTTGTATAATTACCTCTAATACTATGCACCAACGCACCAACTTGATTTGCGCAGCAGAGATTCGCAGGCCGAAGGGAACAAGTGATGGTGGTCTCGGTCCAGATAAGGTTTCCACATCTCAGCCTTTCTATGTTTAAAGCTACACAGATTGGTCCGATGGCTCAATGCTACTGACAGCACATTCGTCCAAGCTGCAGGTCATGCAACACACCTGCACCGACGTGAAAGACACTGCCGAGAAGCGGGGTGGCTCCAATTATGCTAAGAGATGGTGGCGATATGTAACTGTTCTGCGCTCGCAGGCACACGCTCGCAGCCTGTACTGTCACTGTCACAACTACGGTAACAAGCGAGGCCTTGAGAATGCACAGTCACAGCTACAGCCAGGATAGCACCCTCTCTGGGTGGAGTGAATCAAGCAGTTTGCAGCCGAAGTCCATTGAGCAGCAACGAGCTGGAGAATCGGCGCGCAGCTTCAAGAAAAATCTTTTCAGTGCCGGCCTCGCCTTTACGACAGGTGTTTTGCCAGTATATTTTCTTGTCTTCGCGGGCCTTGCATACCGTTACGATGGTGCACGGCTCGAAAATTCACCTGTTGCAGCATGGTTGCTAGAGGCCGCCAGATTTGTAAGTTTGGCCCGACCCTGCTCCACGAATATCAATACTGACTGGAAGCAGGGACCTTCGGTGTTTCCTATTGTTTTCGCGGCCATCATTGGGCAGCTGATGACAGCTCTGGCATCCTGGAGACTCGAGAAGGACATTGCAATTGGAGTGCTTGAATACTTGCTAGCAAGCCGCTCTCTAGCGTCAGCTTTCTTGGCCATACCAAGACTCCGAATGCTATGTATCTGGACGCCTGTCATTCTCCTCACTTGGTGCCTATCGCCACTAGGCGGCCAGGCTGCTCTGAGGGCGGTATTTCCATCTGTTTCGCATACACTGCGTCCCGCCTGGCTTTTCCACCTCGACTTCAACGGCAGTCAGCCAATGGCCACTTACGCCAATGATGAATTTAGTCTTGGCGGGACCATCAGATCTACCTTCGTTGCCGCACTAGCTGGGCCGAATAACACAAAGCAAGGACCACAGGATGCCTTTGGCAATCTGCACGTCCCTATGCTCGAAGCACAATCGGGGCAATCAGATGAAGATGGTTGGTATGATACGACCGCTGCTGAGCCGGCAGTGAATGTGGCTCTCATTGGAATACCATTCTCCGGAGCTGAGCCACACGGTAGCTCTGCATTTACTATGCAGACCTCATACTTCTACCTGGACTGCGTCATCGATATGAGTGTTTGGGTCGAGCGTAACGAGACCACAGCTTACTCTGCGCTTCCACTTGCAAACTCTACATTTCCGCCCGCGATGAGACTCTACAACAATACGGGATTTATCTCTGGCAGTTCATCACAAGGACCGCAGAATAATCCACTCTTGCGAGACATCACTGCAAACCACACGTGGAATGACACAAGCCCACGTGTCCTTGGATTCCAGAGTGGTGCATATGGAGACTCCCCTGTGCAGGGGAACAGCGGGGACATACTGACCGAAGCATGGTGTAACATGACTACCACATTCGTCGATGTCCGCTTCACCTGTTATGACGGACCTCGCAACTGTACCGTCGGATCGATACGCAGAAGTTTACAACAGCCTTTTCCGGACACTACAACCTACCTAGACTTTCCGAATCAACACGTTGCTCAAAGCTTTTTCAGGCAGTTCATGAGCGCTGTGCCGCCAAACAGGAATCACTACTACTCAACGCTGGAGCAGTACTTCCTAACTCCTGCAACTCCATTCTACCTTGGAGATAACTCGATTCCAATCGGGAGTCTAGGTCAAAAGCTTTTCTCGCAGAGATTTACGCAACTTCTTAATACCTTTTGGCTCGTCAATATCGCCCCCCATGCTGTCACCGGCGGCTTCTCCGCACCACCGGTCACTAGATTGGTTGATCAAGCGAGGCTGAGCTCTGCATGGGGCTCTGCCGGCTATGGCATCAGACTTCGCGAAGGCCAAAACGAAGTCTCCTTCGCCGTAATGCGCTACGACCCCTTCTGGCTCAGCACCTTGGTTATAATCTCATCCCTACTGGTCTTGGCCGGACTCCCTCACCGCAGCCTTCGACATTTGCAGGAAAGGCCCTATGGTGCTTGACGAATTTGTCAATTATTTACGACACAACCCTTTTGCAATGTTGGATATCAGAAGCTCAACAGAGGATGGCGTTGATATCGCACGGCGCCACAGGAATGTCAAGGTACGACTAGGTGATATTAGACCGGAGGAAGACGCAGGCTCCTGGCAGTGGGAACGCTGGGGACTGGTCTGGCTCTGGACAAGATCAAGGAGAAGAGGCTGTATTCCTAGCTCTACAGCAGTAGCCGAATTAGGTGTATACCTATCCACACCCTTCTTGCTCATCCAATGATCACTCGCATTTCACTCCACTTTCATCGTCGTCACAGCCAAGCCCTCCTTTCAAGATCTCCATCTGTTCCAACGGCATGGCTCTGCAACTCGGACAGATCCACAACTCCTTCGGCTGCTCCAAAATTTCCATACCCGCGCAAGACTTATGCCACGCTTGCCCAGGAACTTGACACCACTCGTTATCGCAGTTGATGATGCCGGTATTAGAAATCTTGCCTGTGCTGGGATCCGGGACGGCTCCGTAGAGGTTGAGTCCGCAACAGTGCAAGATTTCCACTTCACATTCGCCTTTCTCCGAGGGGAATAGGCGTGTTGTGGGAGTAAAGAGCGATGGTGGAAAGGGCCTGGTCGGAGCTGGCTCTGGCTGCATGGCGATTGATGGCGATGGTGCTATGAGCTCAGAAATCGGAGTCCAAGGAAAGAGGTTTTGCAGTTCGGCGAGTGTGCGAGGTTTGAATATGCAGTGAAATTTGTCCTGAGTGCTGATTGTCTCGGAATGCGCAATCAACTCGACCACAATGTTCCCAGGGCTCTTGCTGTGCGACGATGAGTGAGTGCTCGCAGAGACCATGCCCCACTCCCTTGAAGGATGCCACAAGCCCTTGGCCACCTTCAGTTCGAGCAATCCATGCACAGCACTGTGTCTAGTCGTTTGGCTGCGACATGCCAGCTCATCGCCAATCAGTACTTGTACCCATAGGTTATCGACACTCGGAGATGAGATAACGAGCTGAAAAGGTTCGCTGGGCGTTGCGAGCACCAAGCATGAGACCGTCTTTGAGCGTTTCAGCCATTCAACCTCGATGTCAGGGAAGATGCGGACAGGATGTCCTAAGCTATCCTGAAGCTGGACAGCTATGTCACTGATGACAGGCATGATATACTGTACCTGTCTTTGCCAAAGTATGATTGAACATCAGTACGCCACTGTCCTTGGTGAATGAAGACGTTCGGCTTGCCGGAATTCTCGGAGACAAACATAAAAGCCTGGAACATGACCAGAAAGTTCGCCTTCCAGTGTTTGCTGGCGCTTTTGGGATTATTCGTCGATGAATGCATCGGTGCCACATTGTATCCGGATACTGTTCACATTCAGTGTTTCAGCATCCACGTTCACAGTACTGAGTGAGACTTGGGAAATGGATGAGCGGGGTTGACAGCTGGTGTGAAGACATCGCCGGATGTGTTCGCTTGGCTGTCGTAGCTACTCGTGGTCCTGTTGATCGACATCAGCCCTCGACACTTCACGTAGTGCCGGCACGGCTGTTCTGATCGAGACAAAGCAGTGGCAATTTGACGGTATGCCAAGAGTTCCAAGTCACCGGCCTCGGCCTCGCTCTCGTGATGGCCAGCTTTCTCCGATGCAGTCGTAGCTCCCGCAAAAGCGCGTTGTGGCTGACTTCTGCCTTTGCTAATAGCACTGACTTTTCGAGTAGCACAATCTTTCCCTACGTGCGCAGATCACTCCCTCATGCAGGCTGTGAACTCTCATTCCGCTCCACCAGCTCTCCAACACCTAATTGTCTCCCCACTTTCACCTTTCTCTTCTTCTCTTTCAGCCCAGCGTCTCCCGCCTTCCCTGCACTCCCGACCTCATCTCCTTCATCCTTCGCAAGCTCGTCATCTGACTCCTCGTCCAGTGCCTCTTCTCGCAAGAAGTCCAGGTCCATGCGCATGCTGTAGGCATCTTCCCCATCGGCGTAGTACTTGGCCTCTGTCGCGACGACTTTGAATCCCAGTGTGTCCCGATAGAGCGAAAGTGCTGCAATGTTTGATTCACGTACATGGAGCGATACGTATTTTGCGCCGAATGTCTCGAACATGGCCCGTTCTGTGCGATCTTGTCAGCTTCCTTCAGACATATCCTGTGCCCGGGCATGTTGACTCACGGCTCTGTCGCATGAGCTTTTCCGCCAACCCTAGCCGCCTATGTGTCCTCATCACACTCAGTGATGTGATGTGTCCATGTTGTATCCCATCTGACGGGTCTTCCTCCATTTTCGCAAGAACGTAGCCGACAATTTTGGGCGCATCGTATGGTGTCTTTTGAGGTCGCGAAACCTATAACATATGCTGATCAGCTCCTCTTCCACTTCGTATTTGATCTCCATGCTTCGACCCGAAAACACGTACGTCCACTGCTACATAGCTCAATTGCGGCCAGCTCAGAGCATGGTACATGTAATATTTGCAAAAGTAGTTCTCAGGCAGGTTCGTGATGTTGGTTTGTTGGACATGAGGGATGTCGGAGAGCTGAAGAACGCGGATATCCATGGCGGCGGTGGTGTCTTTGGTGTCGGTGGTGGAGGTGACGCGGTAGATCACTTGCGATGTTCCACGAAATAGTGGGAGAGGTGGACGTCGAATGCCGGTCCCGCCATTACTTTGCTCCGAGAGATCTTGGCCTCAGGCTTCAACATAACTTCACCTCCCTTGCCGAAGGCACATTGGAAATGGCTACAATGTCATCCCAGTCATGATATTGCGACCTGGGGCATTCTATGTCCCAACGATATCGTCCGTCTGAGTATACCATCTCACCTTGCTCATTGCTCACAGAGCATGACAAGAACGCTTGTGCTCCGACGGATCTCAAAACCAGCACCCATCATTCAGACTCTGTCTCCAAATTGGCACGCTATTTGCCGCAAGTACTCACTTCACCATGGATGGCAAGGGATGAGATACTCCAGCAATCTACCTGTTCGACCTCGCACATTCCCAACAGAGGGCGTGCCGCTACTGCCGACTGACGTGAAATTCGAAGAGGAGAGGCTCGTAGGCTACAGAGCCGAAGACTTCTATCCTGTGAAACTTGGCGAAGCCTTCAGGTCCAGGTATCAAGTAGTCGCCAAGTTGGGCTTCGGCACAGCTTCTACCGTCTGGCTTTGCCGTGATCTCCAGTTGAGTCGTTCCGATTAGTCACTAAGATCATTCGACTAATTGCCGGGTAGGAAGGATGTGCTTTTGACTCTCAAAGTCTGCAGTATTGGTACGTATGAGTCGCAGGAAGTGGCAATATCACAGCACCTGAAATCCATCGATGCCGAACATCCCGGTAAATCACATCTGCGTGTAGCTTTGGGGGATTTTCAAATTCAAGGACCGCACGGTTGCCATCAATGCCTCGTCTTTCCGGCCCTAGGCATGACTTTAACAAATCGACGCGATCTGTTCGACGAGACGGCCCTCGAGAAAACCCTCTTGCAGAAGTTCTTACTCGTAATCGTGACTGCCTTAGACTTCATGCACCAGGCAGGAGTAGTGCATACAGGTCAGTAATCGTAAAACTTTGGAGGCATACTGACTGAAATGGAATAAGATCTATCGCCTAACAATATACTAATCGGAGCCGATGAAACTGCAATAGGAAAAGTGGAGCAGGCAGAGCTGGCTACTCCGTCACCGCGGAAGATACTCGCGGACCGCACAATACATCTCTCTACGCTATGCCAACGAGTACGACCCACCAGTCATCACCGGCTTTGGCGCCGCACGTCTTGGCGAGCGGGCCAAAAGCACTCAGGCGATGTTATGCCTGGGGTTTTCCGAGCTCCGGAAGTAATTGCTGGCATGCAATGGGGCTCTCAGATTGACATTTGGTCTGTCGGGGTAATGGTATGTGTCTACTCATCCATGTGCACGAACCGTCACTGATATGCGAATACGAAGATCTGGAATCTGCTTGAAGATGGCAATCTATTTGACCCCATCAAGGATGGACACCTCAACGACGAGCTACACTTTGCACAAATGACTTCGCTGATGGGACCTCCCCCGAAGGGATTTCTAGAACGCTGCATTCATTGCCGCAATCTTTGGGACTGTGAAGGTGAGCTCGCCCAGATATCGAGCAGTATGGCTCTGTCTCTCGATCTGGCTAATATATGAAGGCAATTGGATTGCTGCAACTCCAATACCGCACCAAAGTCTCGAATCGCGCGAGATGCGCCTGGACGGTCAAGACAGAATGCTGTTTCTCAATCTGATGCGGAAGATCATGAAATGGCTCCCAGCAGAGAGACCGACTGCACAAGATCTGTTCGAGGACGATTTCATTCTGCAGTTCATGTCCGAGGATACCTCACAGGTTTGATCGCCGCCGATGTCAAGGAGGCGCCAGAAGCCTTCTGCTCCGTACCAGGACTGTTCATCAAACTCTGCTAATTTCGACGATGACGCGGGTTCTGCAGCGTCCAGAACACCCTCTGCCCAGTGTGCTACCTCGCCTGGCTTTCCATAGCAAGCAGGAGCACAAATGGGACGTAGCTGCTGCATGCTCTTATCACGACTTTGATTGATACGCCCATATACTGTGGACTTCAGACGAGCTATTGCAACACTGCGGGCCGGTGGCTTAACATTCCGTTACAAGGCCATGCGCACTGACATTAAGTCGAAAAGCATAAAAGCGGGATCTTTATCGTCGGCCGATTGCACACACATTCTGCAAGGAGACCAGAAACAGACGCACTGGGAGTTGTTCGAGGCACATGAAACTGCACCGCAAGATTTGTGGTCGCTCAATCAGGGCCTTCAACGCATCCACCATGCGACGCTGATCGCACCCACGGCAGCCACAAACCCAAGAGGTCTTCGACACATTCCAGTATGCAAGCCGACGGAAGTAAGATAAAACTACGTCTGTGTTATGCAGAGTCTCATCTGTGGTGTTCGTCTTAGGAAAATGCCAAGATGATATGTCCTCGCCAGGAATTCCGCACAGCGGCTTCCCTGACAGCAAATGGGACAATCAGCATCAGCGGGAAAGAGCACTGAATGGTAGTAGAGACGGACGATACTCACAGCCCTATTTGATATTTATTTCTAGCATACGCTCCTTTGGCACCGCTTTCTTCACCTCCTCATAATGTCTGTTATAAAACGCCACGCCCTCCTCCGTTGTGTATCCCTTGTAATCCCGCACGACAGTACTGATCAGCTTAGAATCCTCGGCATGGTCACTTCTGATCGCGTCTCGCCATGGAGCAGCTGGCGCGAAGAGCTTGAACAATCTCGTTTTCCAAGACTTTGGCGCTTCATGCGACAATGCGAGGTCGATGAGAGAACTGCTGACGCTCCGATGCCATTACTCTGGCAAATCGCGAGACGTCAAAATCACTTTAGCGTCCAGATATGCTTCAAACAACTCACGCCAGAAGAGGGCACAAGGCGTGTCTGTGACTGGCATACAGAGACCCAAGCAACTGATCTCACCGTGCTCGGCCGAAGGGCTCTCCGATATAGTTAAGTTTTGCGTCGAAAGCATCGTGCCATATATCAGCGTCTCGAGGATTCTCGAATCGAGGCGTAATGATAGGCATTGGTATATCTCAAGTCGAGGAGTGCTTGCGGCAGGGATGATGTGCCTGTTCGTGACAGTCCGAGGCAGATCACTCTCAGTGGGACGACACGCTTGCATTGTCTTCGGTCGATATCACTCTCGCGTCCGAACATGTCCGAGTGGAAGACTATAGGTCGCCGTGGAGTTGGCTGTGTTTTGTGCTCTATGGCCATTATTGCGATGTCGGAAAAATTGCAGATGTCTCAAAGCTGCGATCGCTTTGAGAAATCTTGTCTGGTCCGAGAGTACAGTGATGAGCCATTCCAAACGTGTCGTCGGCTTGAACCGCAAAACGTGAAAGGCACATTGAAGCTCGTCTGCGCCCCGTATGTCATTTGCTGCCATCTGCCTCTTGAAAATGGAACGCATTTACCTAACTTCAAGGCCAGCGCGACGATCAAATCTTGCCTTCTATTCTTGAAACCGACTTTGTCGGACCCACATAGAGCTATTTTGATGGCAGAATATGTCTAGAGAGCGCATTCTGCCACTCGGTCAAATCCCGCTTCCAATTTGACCTCCGCAATGTAGTATTGGCTTATCAAAGTTACTGTAGTTGGTGACAACTCGATTAAGTGACACCGGAAGCTCAGCCTAAGGTCAGCACACCGCCGGCCATGTAAAGAACTAGCGTGAAAGATGGACCCTTCTACAGTACCTAACGTAGACGAAGGCATTGCTAACAATCGCTCATACCTTGTTGTGCTGGAATTTGTTACGATTGCGTAGAGTCAGTTCGAGATCTGTGTAGTCTCGGGTGAGGAAAGTGTCGTTCCGTATATCGAAAGTCGACCTGACAACTGCCAACTTCGAGCAGACAGCGCTGAGATGCTTGCAATACTTGAAGAGAAGTGCACAGGACTCAAAACTCTGGAGCTTATTATTGATAGCAAGAACTGCGGCTGGTTAATTTGTGACAATGCAAACACTGCACGATCTGTCTCGAAAGTGTTGTCGAATATCGATGTCATGCTCAAGGCCATCATCAGCATAGAGCAGGTATGCATAAGAGTTCACAGTGGAGCTCTGATGTTTCGATCTCGGATCATATGCGGCACTTGGGATGGGTGATACTTGCCTAGATGAGCGAATCATGACAATGGCATACTGGTACAGCACATACCGGCAGAGAGTTTGTGGTCGCGACTAAGCCATTGAGTTGTTCATGGCTTAATCGCAAAATCAATGCCATCGACTCAGTTCGACGACAGATGGATAGCCGTCCGACTATGCAACAAAGCCAACAGCGACATGAGCAAAGGCTTGTGGAACCTGCGATCGGCCCTTGTTGCTCTCCATACTGGACCAGCCTGATCAAACATTTGAGAGACTCCCGGGGTGGTTGCGTCCTGCGCTCCGTGGTCATTATCGCGAATCAAATATGTCTAGAGTGTCGCTGGGCCACGCCTGCTTTGAAAGATATATGTCATAGCGTTGACAGGCAAAGCACAATGCATTACACCTACGCTGCGTATGTTATCAGCTGTCATGAGCTAGTAAAACGAATCGCAAAGCATTGATTTAGGTTTGAGACGGTCTTGCATATCGAATCTTGTCCTCCTGGCACACTACATACACTCGTGTTGAACCAAAAAAGGATAATGGGACAGCTAAACACAACTTCACAACAACGACCACAGAACACCATGACAAGAGGCTATGGGATGCAAAGCAAAAATCAAAAAAGATGATGACTTGACTCTCCATCAGGCGTTAAGGCTGTTAGCTTATGCACGTTGCGATTGAGGTGTTGTATAATACTCACGAATCGAACCCTGGTCTCCCGCGCTTGAGATTAATCCAATGACAAGCGGAAATCATGACCACTAGACCAATGAAGAAATTGGTTGATGAATAATATGCAAAACTAATTGAATATAGAGCTCATCAAACTGCCGTGCAAGAGCGCACGAGTCCTGTCATCTCAACAGCTCGGTCAATCAGCACTTTGCCACTCAAAGATGGTTGCAGAAGCCTTGAGGTGACTCAAGGAAGCTTATTCTTGCAGCAAATGATAGTGTGCGGTGGAACGCCAAGCCAGTTACTCTGACTACGTACCTTGAAGAAACCCTGCGTGTGACGACAGGAAAACCCATTCTATCACCAAGCTCAGTATCAGCGACTACTCTCCAGTGTACTACTAATGATACTTTGGGAAGATTATTACAGTAGACTTCTCTGGTTAGGGCCCTACCCCGGACACCGGACCGGTCGGCAGAACTTATTTGGGTACTGATGCAACGACAACATACCCCACTTTCTCCTAATCGCCCTTATACACATGAGCGACATTAACAACGCATCAGTCCCAAATGGGCGGGCACAAGAAAGGAAGTCTTGCGACCCTTGTCGGTGCGTTCTGCTGATCACTCATCGTCGTAAATCCCGTCAAGCCATACTGAGATGCATTTGCAGTCGCAAGAAGATCAAGTGCCCAGCTCAAAAGCCAGCGTGCTCAGCCTGCACTCGGGTGGGGCAGCAGTGCGTGTACTCGCATCGCGCCCTTTACAGAACCCGTTCAAGCCATGGGGCGGACTTACATAGGCGGGTTCCGAAAGCGTAAGCTAAGTACAATTATTGAGCTCGTTTTGTTGACTAAGCATATCTGATCCCACAAAGCCGCACTCCAGCACGTATAACAAGATTGGAGTCTCAAGTCAACGGCATATATGATTTGCTCCAGTACACTATTACGCAAAAATACCTGGTCGGCATAGCACACGTTGACACGAATCAGGAGGCAAGGTACTGCCACTCGCTCTTCGAGACGCTCGACACAGCATGACAACAGCCAGAACCGACCCCGGGACGAGACATACATGGCAAGCATTGACGACGATGATGAGGAGATATCCTGCCATGGAGGTTCTGACACACAGGATGGGCGCACCTTTCAACCTGTGATACTGTATAGCCATCTGGCAGATGTCTATCGATCATTTATTCACCTACAGCCTCTTCCGCTATTTGACGAAGATCAGCTGTGTGCCGAAATTACACAACAACGTGGCCGCGCGTATCTGTTGCACGCGTTCTGTGCGCTCACTTTGGCCTTCTCTGATCACGAGCTGTACAGAGACAAGCGATCACAGCTGGTTGCAGACTTCGCAGAGTCCGCACGGCACATGGTTCTGCCCTTGGCTGCCGAGGGATCTTCGAGATTGGACGTACTTCAATCCCTTTGTCTGTTGGCGTTGACTGAAATAAAATGTAAGCTTCTTATACATTACGCACTATTGCTGGACGAGTCAGCTGATAATTGAACTTTTGCTGCACTAGTACAGGATCCCACACGTGCGTGGATGACAGTCGGGACGGCTGTGCAATTGCAAGCGCTCCAAGCTTCGATCATTCCCTCGATGAAGATCCCTAGCCACGATGATCTATCGGAACCAGCCCAAAGTCTGTCGCTTAAATGTACATCTGCGAGAGTGGCATGGTGTGTATTGCTGCTGCAGCGTTGTTTCTTTCCCAATAGTCCAGAGCAAAACTATTCTGCTCCCAAGTGGTTACCAGGTCTCCCAAGCCGGTCTTATCCACAAACGTCTCTGGAAGCCATGGAAGATACGCTTGACGACGTGAAACAAGGAGACAAAGACTTTGGTATTAACGCATATGCATGGGAGTGGTTGGCCGTGTCTGGTCGCGTCATACATTGGATCCATCGTCTGCGCCAACAATTGACAGCTACGCCTTCATTACGCACAAGTACTCTCCCGGCATGGGCGGAAGGCTCGTCCTACACGCTTTTGAATAACCTGCTCTTCGAGATTGAGGCTACGTTGCATCCCAGACATTTACTTAGACACACAGGACCCCTGACTACGTGGACACCAGCAGAACTTGAGCAGGATCGGGACTACTGGCGGCCATGGCTGACCATGCAGATCACATCTCACGCGATACCTGCTCTGCTCAATCACCCTTTCTTACATATACTATTGCTGCGGAGTAATGCCGGGGACGATGGTCGTTATCACTCACGACATTTTATGCAGCAAGTGATCGACCAGGCCCTTTTCCATTCGGGCTGGGTTTCTCGTCTTATCGCAATGCTTCGCGACAGCAGTCTCTTCATTTGCGATCCCTTTATCGGACATCTGGTCATGGCGGTGGCCACTATTCCATGGTTCTTCCAGTTCGCCGAGGATGAGAAGATTATAAGCAGGGCAGTGGAGGATCTCAGCATTGCAAAAGATTTCTTGGCTGGCCTTGCGGAACAGTGGCCTCATGTCAGTCGAAAGGTATGATGCTTCCCTAACGTGTGAGTCGCTCACTGAGTGTTTCTAAACGCGAGAACAGCTTGAAATACTGGAAGAGCTCCAGTCCAGTGCCGCTGTTCAAACGTCGCCACTTGCTGGAAGGGTCGGGGTCAACGGAGGAGCACGCGTCACATTCCGATCAGCATTAATTTGGGAATTGCTCGATCCGACACCTATGCGCCGCTTCGACAACGAACTTGATGATCGCACCAACGCCGATGGCCGAGAGAGCGCTCACAATAACACTGGCGCCAGCTCGTCACCAAGCGCCACAATACACGTCACGACCCGGTTTACACAGCCAGTTGAAGATGACAGGCCTATTGGTCCTGGCGAGACGAGGTCCTCGAGGAGCAGCGAAGGCGCAGGTGAGGCCAGCGTTACGACAGTGCCAGCGACAGTACCTATGATTGACGAGAGCATGAACTTTGTGCCCTTCTGGGACGATGCGCTCGATCAGCTCTCTATGAACGAATTCTTTCCTTCCTTCCTGGACATGGATTGGATGAAGCGATAGCGGGAGTACCATGACTCGTGCTCGTCCGTCCACGAAAGCTCGAATTCATCTGGTGTCATAGTTTCGCAACAGGGTCCACTGTCAGTGTTCCCGTCTTTGCAACCAGGTACTCCTCAATAGCGACCTGCAGACCGGCCTCTTTCCCATAACCTGACGACTTGATACCACCGAAGGGGGATTCAGCACACGATGCGTTGCCTGGTCATGGATTTTCAGCTAAATTCCGACCAAAATGGGCTAAGACACTTACCGGTATTCATACCAACCATTGCAGCTTCAAGACTTTCCAACAAGCGGTAAGAGCGAGAGACGTCTCTGGTGAAGAAGTACGCCGCAAGCCCCATGTCCGTATCATTTGCTGCCTTGACAGCTTCTGACTCTGTGTCAAATCGATAGAGGGCCAATAGAGGACCGAAGATCTCTTCCCGACTTGTGAGCATATCCGCCTTCATATCTGCGATGATGGTTGGTTGCCAGAAGTGGCCTCTGGACAATTTAGCCCTGTGGCCACCGCAGAGGATTCGGCCTCCTTTGGCCACTGCATCTGCGACATGTCGCTCAAGCTTGTCAAGCCCGCGGGATGTTGTCAAGGCCCCCATCGTTACCTCTTCGTCTGCACCATGGCCCACGCGGATCCGTTCAATCGTTGCGTCTCGGATCATCGCAGCGAATTCATCGTAAACACCACTCTGCACATACACCCTATTTGCATGTGTGCAAGCTTGTCCAGCAGTCCGCCATTTCAAGACCATAAGTGCTTCCACAGCGGCCTGGAGATCCGCGTCATCGAACACGAGAAAAGGACAATTACCTCCAAGCTCGAGTGTCAGCTTCTTCAAGCCAAAGCTACAATGAGATGCGATTATTTGCCCGACGCTCGTGCTTCCGGTAATTGTAACTTTTCGAACACACGGATGTTTGCACAGTGCCTCGCTTGTTCCAGGCGTCGAACTGTTATTGGTAGTAATGATGTTCAACACTCCAGGGGCGAAACCCGCCCTGATCGCCAGGTCTGCCAATGCCAGCGCACTGAGAGGTGTCTCCGGCGACGGTTTGACAATCATCGTACATTCTGCAGCCAAAGCTGCTGCAACCTTGCGGATTACCATGGCTACTGGAAAGTTCCATGGCACAAGGGCGACACTGACTCCGATGGGTTGTTTTGTGATGAGGGTTCGACGATTCGACACTGATGGTTGGGCTATGCTACCGCGGACTCGTTCTGCTTCTCCTGCGAACCACCAAGCGAAGCCGAGGGCGTAGTCCACCTCACCGAGAGCTTCTACCATAGGCTTTCCCGTCTCGTAAACGACCAGCTTCGCGATGTCGCTCCGTGCCTCAGTAATGAGTTTGTGCCATCTAAGGAGGGTCTGAGCTCGGATACGAGGATTGACGTGGCGATATTCTCTTAAGCTCGAGGATAGAACGGTAAGTGATTATCGAGAATATAGCAAAGACACGCATGAACTTACTCAAATGCAATTTGTGAAGACCTCACATGGCGATCCACATCCTCCGGCTCGTTGACTGGACATGATGCGAAAACGGTGCCCGTGCCCGGGTCTATCAACTGTCAGATGAGCTGGCATAATTGACAAGCAAGCACAAGTATTTCACCTTCGATATCGAAACGTCGACCACCAATCGAGTCCACCCACTGGCCGTGCAGCAGAGACTGTTCGTGAAAGAGCGAGGGGTCCTCCAATTGAAAAGGGAGATTGGTAGTCATATTCGCAAGTGTCCCAGATCAAGGCAGTCGATGACTATGCGATATATGCGGTGTTGAGGGCGGGCAAATCTCTCACGAGGCTGCCATGCCACGGAATTTTCGTTTCCCGTGCCCTGTATGGAAGGAAGGCAAGCCGGAATTTTCGTTCTAAAATCCGGATCGCGTACTTGATTTTCCGTGGGGCTCTATGAGATAGGACGGAACTTTCGATGTAGGTTCCAATGTTCCGTGCCCAGCCAAAAAATAAAAAAAAATTTCCACCCGCGAGTCCAGTGCAACAGATCTTGATGCGCTTGGTGCGCTTTAGCTCGACGTTCATGTGGGTCGACATGTTTCGAGCGCAGCTGTCCATGAACTTTGGTAGTAGACTTCGAGCTTCAATTTCTCTAGTACGGGCCGAGCATCAAAAAATGGCGCATGATGGGAACAGACGGAACAATCAGATTCAAACGAATACTATAATCTAGACTTTGCATGCGAGCAACACCCCTCAGCCCTACTAGTAACAACCAAAACACTCCTGTTCACCGATTGCTTCGAAATGGCAACATCGAGCCCCGGGTTTCCTCTGAAAAAGTTCGCAGGCTTGAGAGTGACTGTCATCTTCTCTGACGGCATCACCGGCCAATCCTCGATGCGTGGGTTATGGGTAGAGCCAAAAGTGTGCCATACTACAATGTCCTCGTTTCGTACCGATGTGGGCACATCGGGGTCGCGACGCCTTCGTTCGATACCAGTTGCAATGCCCTCATTGCCCAAAGACTGCATGGTATGCCGCCCTGCAGGAAACATTTCTTCGTCATTGTAGCGCGTCACCCAGACCGCGTGCTGGCCGAATTCGGATCGTCGGGCGTGGTATGAGTCAGGATGGGCGAGCAGCATTTGACTTGGAGAGGGAAAGAGCTTGAAGCCGACTGGTGTACCGGTGATGGGATTTATGCTTTTCTCGTTGATGATCTTGAAGACTCTACCCTTTGAGATGTCCAGATCAAAACCGCCTTCTTCTTCGACAATGACTTGTTTCGTAGCATACCCGACTCGGTGCGGATCGAATGAATGCCCTTCCATCTCTGCAGACGACATCGCGTGGGACTCCTCTATTTGAAGAGAGTTGTTGTGGCCATCAAGTGCGGGATCGATCCGGAGGCTGAACAAATGTTGGTGATATGGCGCAAGCACACCTGGAGCTACCACGGTGCCAAAAGGGGCCTTGTCTCCGACATTGATAGGCACTGTGGACAGAATGCCGGTGGCACGTACTTCGTAATGGATCGAACCGTCCTGCCCGAACTGGAAGGCGAATATATATTCGTAGTTGCTCACGGCGATGATGGTTTGCAACACAAGAATGCGAGCACGAGTGACAACTGCATTGTTGGTGCGGAAGTTTGTGTGCTTCCAAAGAATGCCATCGTCCTGTTCATGGCAGCAAACGACGTTGGGCATTTTCAGAGGCTTGCCTGAGCTGGTGTTGTGCCATGCATCAAAATACTTGATGGACCCCAAACAGTCACAGCCAAGCCGTAGATTATTGGCATTGATACCAGCACCGTCGTTTCCAAGGTCGAACGCAGCTTTGCGGGTGAACGGTGGTCGCGGATCTCCGTACGGAACGAACATCTCTGCTAACGACAGCCGGTAAAAGAGGCTCCTTCCATCGTAGCGGATGTCATGCAAGGTAAGTCCCTCGCGGTAGTTGAATCCAACCCGTAGACTCCACTTCTCCCACTTCAAGAGGTTTCCCTCTGTGTGAAAAGAGACACCCTCAGGCTGCACAATTTGAAGAGGCTTCGTGGTTGTTCGTTGCGAGGAACGTAGATCGGGGTGGTATTCGCTCTCATTACAAGGTTGGATCCTCCGCCTGTCAAAAGCTCGTGCCTCGTTGTGGATCTCTGTCTCGTCTGCAGCGGATGGCAGACGGTACACTTTTTGAACTGTCAAATCTTCGGACACTTCAGCGCATATGTCTAGAGGGTATGCATAGTAGTTTGCGTCGGGGTTGTCCCCAAACAGCATGTAGAACCAACACTGGACCAAAATTTAGTAATGTTCGTGGAGAATGCGAAGAAGAAAGCTCGTACCATGGTTGTTCGTTCCGTCATGTCATTCTCCCCATCCGTCGCATATGCCCACGCCTCGACAATGACATGTGCATCGTCCGGTAGCTTGAGAGTGTCGATCTGCTGCTGTACTCTCTGATCTGCGAGACATGCCTTCTCCACCGCTTGCATGTAGTCAGAGTCGATATAAGAGTGCTTTCCCACGAGGTGCGTGTCTGCAGTTATGGCACACTCGGTCAGGTTGACGATGAGCTCTCGGAACTCGGTCCGTCCTTGTCGTGTGACAATGATCTGACAGCGAGCAAGTCGAAATGGTGGCTGCGGGGGCAATGTTGTTGACTCGTGCTCCGCGTCGAGATATTTGATCATCTGGCATTTTGCTGGCTCCTTGAGAGTGATTACACGGAAATTGATCCGGTGCTCAGAGAATCGCTGACGGATAATGGCTGCAGCCTGCGCTATCTCACCAGGCTGCAGTGGATCGAGAGGGTGAGGGTGTATGGGTGCCATGTTGATTGAAGATCTGGAATGTACTTAGTAGGACCAAAAGACTTGTCAGGTCTTATGGACGAGTGGTACGTTGTACAAGAAATATTTCCTGCGTGTCTAGGCACAAGCAATAGTGTGTTGTGGCGCCCGGACCGGTAGGCTCAGGCCATGCCACTTCTGCACTGGAATTTCCGTGATGGTGAGTATGCGAAATTTCCGCTCACGTGATACCTTTGCCTGCAACAACTTCTCAGGTAATCTCGTCATATAGTCGGCGTACCTTCTGACTGTACTTCCGACTATATACTTCCAATCATGACCAAGATCTCACATCATTCAACGAAGCCAGAGATTGGCCAGGACCTAGACGATGTGGCAATCTTGACTCAAGCTCTCGTTAGGATCAACTCCGCAAGCCCGACGCTTGGGTTTGTTGCCGGGCCAGGGGAGACAGCCGTGGCCGAGTTTGTGAAGTCATGGCTACAGGCTCGAGACATTGAGACACACTGGCTGGAGAAGACACCAGGACGCCCATCAGTAATAGGCATCGTGCGAGGCTCCGGAAATGGGAAGTCCTTGATGCTCAATGGTCACATGGATACTGTGACACTAGAGGGATACGACGGTGATCCGCTCGCTGGCCGTATTGTAGGAAACAAGATGTATGGCAGAGGAGCTGCTGATATGAAGAGCGGCCTGGCTGCAGCTATGATCACGCTGTCCCGGACAAGAGCCCTGCGACTTGCTGGTGATGTCATCTTGGCGGCTGTTGCTGATGAAGAAGACGCGAGCATTGGAACGATGGAGGTAATAGACGCTGGGTGGCGAGCGGATGCTGCGATCATAATGGAGCCGACAGGCATGGACATAATTGTGGCTCATAAGGGGTGAGAACTGCTTCCAACAAGCCTTTGAGAATCAAGGTTGTTCTGTCTGAGACATTTGCTGACCCTTGGCGATGATCCATATGTAGATTTGTCCTGTACGAGATGACCATTTTCGGGGTCGCGGCGCATGGATCAAGACCGGAGCTGGGAGTTGATGCCATTTGTAAAGCGGGCCATGTCCTGGTAGCAATCGATGCACTGGGAAAACGACTGCAAAATACAGCTTGCTCCAGCGGCAGGCCTGAGGTTGATGTGCCAAGTGTACACGTTGGCTTAATCAAAGGTGGAGAAGAGATATCGTCGTTCCCGGCGAAGTGTACGCTCTGGGTCCAGCGACGCATAACGCCGGACGAGACACCAGAATCTGCTCGATCGGAGCTACAAGCCATACTGGACCAGCTTGCCACTGCGGATGTCGATTTTCGATACGAGCTAAGGACGGTCATGACGCGTCTGCCGTATGTTATCGCAGAAAGTGATCCATTTGTGCAGCTAGTCGCTCGATATGCAACGCAAGCGATGACAACTCCAGCGGTACTGACAGGGGAAAGGTATTGGACTGACATGGCTCTGCTTGGCGACGCGGGCATTCCAGGGGTGGTCTGGGGTCCTCGAGGATTTGGCCTGCATTCGAAGCAGGAGTGGGTTGAGATCGATTCCATATATGAGCTTGTGACGGCGCTAGTTGCAATTGCGAATGAGTTCTGTCGCTGATGGTACATCCTCTAGAGCCCTCATGTTCATCGTCAGCCATGGATCGCTCTCAAAACTCGTGTCGCGGATTGAGCTGCACGGTCACTACCTTCAGAGTCAAGTCTTTTCAACTGAACATGTTGCCCTCAGTTCTCAAGCAAGCCGCATACTCTTGTGCCCTCAACCTACTTATCTCATAACTCTTCGGCGCAAGGAAGACCTCGAGGATACAATCAGCTGCGTGATCTGCCCAGGTGACATAGGTCGTTCCACGTCCGCAAGGCCCATTCGAGACAGGGGCCGCAACGTCACCTGCCATCGCAGACCCTGCTATTGTTGTCTCGATCCCCGTGAAACGCTCCATAGTCAGATTGAGTTGCGTAACTGCCGAGGAACTGAAGTCAAGTTGCGAGTCTTCAGAGCGTATGTGAGACGATGCTTTTACTACACTTTGTAAGTATCTGGTCCTCGTGCAATGTGCATCTGCAGTCGCTTACGTGAAACCATCTTCCTCTGCCGGCTTCTCCTTCCCTGGAACTTTCTCTAATCCATGATCCTCTTAGCTGAGGCACAACGCGTGCAGAAGACGTCTTATCGCGCTAGGATGATACCGCATCTATCCGACGAAAAGAAGTAAAGTTAGCAAAGCGAGTGGACATGCGGAAAGAAGAGTCCGCCGCTCCCATATTAACGTGAGAGAGGCATGGTGACATGCCACGTGTACAGCTAGCTGTCGTCCACAGAGGAAAGATCAATGATTCTTCTCTATTATGGCAGTAAGGTGACTATTCGCCGACCGGCCCGCCCTTGTCCAGGCGTCCGCTTGAAGCGCCTGGCTTGCTAGATGCGTTTGATGACACGGTTGATACAGGCCGCAAGGCGCAGCACCGCTGCATCGTCGCAGTCTTATCGGGGTTCTTATTCAAAAGCCAAGACTGCAGTGCCGATCTGATGAGATTTTGTAGGCTTGTATCAGCTCATTTTGCTCGCAAGAGACGAATAGGGAGAAGGTGGGGACTAAGGAGTGTATGCAAGGGATCCCTGAAGCTTGGCCGAGGGACACGTGCATCGAGAGAAACAGAGACACGACTTAAGACTTGAATTTTCGCCACAACACACCATTTTGGGTCATGGTCAGCTATGGTCTGATCTTCTGCAGCATGCTTCTCCTGACAAGTGATGAATCCTGCCAGCACGATCAGATCATCGGCTACAGGCGAGAAGCCACAAGCGATGCCCTACGACACCGTGCCAGATCGCGTTTCATCATTCTTTCGGCGAAACCAATTCGGCTACACATTCACGTCCAAGCCTTTGGACTGACTTTAGAAATGTGAATATGCCGACTGGTACAAGCCGCTTGATTAGATAGAGCACAGCAGGATGCTACCACAGCCTTCTTCGGCGATACACATTCCGAGCCAAGGCAAACCTCCGAATGAGTACACTCGGCAGTAGCGCACAGACATTATGAATCAGCTAAGTCGTTGACAGCAACATATAACAAGACAGAAGACGCGCAAGATTGCTAGCCATTTCAAACACTACAATTGTTGCCGAGCTGGACTCTGCAACCTTCTCTTTCATTACCAATCCTCAAGGAGCTTCAACTTTACAAAGAAAGACAAAAGCATCAAGAGCATTCCACCATGAAGGTCACAACATTTACCGCAATCGTTGTTTTCCTTGCAGGCGCTTCTGCTGCACCTACAGGCCAAGGTATGTGCAATTTCCCGCTCCTACATTGCATCGGGACGTTGGGACAAAGTATGACTGTGGTCTGTAGATAAGCGGCGAATCACCTGCATGGCAATGATTCCCCAGTGCATGGGCGGGAGTGATTGGTTTCCAAAATTGAATACGGGAGATATCTCTAAGCAATTCGGAAATGGAGGGAATTCCAACTAGTATCTCACCTGCATGGCGGCTAGAGATTGTAATGGACTCGAGCCTACTATCAAGGCCATTAACGACGAGAGCCGGGAGCTTACGTATCAAATGATCCAGAGCAAATACTACAATCAAAGCACCATTCAGCAAAGCAGTAAGACTATTGTGTTTGACAGGCAGGAACAAGGTGAATGAGCACATTGCCGCGGCTGGACAATCCTACAAAACTTATTTTTGTTATCTTGAGATGTCAGGCCAGCCGTGAAGAGCATGAATCTGAGGCTACGAGAACAGCGTGGCATGGGTAGTAAGTGAGATTGTTTTTGCTTCCCAGTACAATACGGCACCAAGCAAGACGGACCCCGTCCGGTGCAAAAGCTTATCTTGTTCAAACCGAGTGCGAAATACTGAGTCCTTTGCACAAGGCTTCGCGAGCGGAGCCTACCCTGAGGGGTACCACTTCGGAGATGTGAAGCTGGTTGTCGATGGCGAGGTCGTCCTCGTCTCAATTTCGAGCGCTTACGTCGCCCAGAGGTGCCTTCGCAGGTGCAGTCTTCATGAAAGGGAGACATTTCGCGGACAGGAATAGAATGGACATGTATAATCGCGATCGGATGAGTCACCACTGGCACCAGATGTTGTCAGTTCGGCAAAGGAAGATCCATGCTCATCTGATATCAAACATTATTAAACGCCTAGGCCGTCCAATCTTCCACCTCACATTATCGTCTCCGTTCAACTGCCATTCCCCACACCACCCTATAGTCCACCTCAGATCTCTTTTGACCGTCGAATATCAAGCTTTACGTAGACACCGTGACGGGGGCGTAGTAATCGTAGATGCAGTATTTCCCACTATTCTTGTAGCCACCGTCGGGCAAATAGGATTTGCCGTCGACAGTTGCTTTGGCGCCGCTGTTGACGATCAACTCGATGACGCAGTGAGCAGGATACACATTGACCGAGCCACTGGTGCTTTTGAACTTTTGCATGTGATTCCAATAGAGGAATACGTAGATGGTTCCTGATCATCGCAAATACTTGTTGTCAGCGGGCATTTTCTCGACTTGAGTGTATTTTTGAGGGGTAAGTGAAAGGACCGCTCAAAAGCGTTCTTTCACGGACAACGCAACGGGATATGCTTCAAGGTTGTACTTACGTCCGTCTGTCATCGAATATTTTCCGACAGGGTCTTGGATCAGTGAAGCTGGATTCCGTTCCCAGACGAATCCTGGTTCCAGGTGAATACAGTTCACTCCTCGCTGACCGCAGAGTGGTGGGCTGAAATTTTCAGGATAAGACTTTGAGAACGATTGCTTCGCTTCGTTAATCATGTCTTGGGGAACGGCCTTGACGTCTTGTTCCCATTTTGCGTATGCTGGCTGGCCCGGGTGGCATATGTTGCAACCAGCATCGACGTCGGGAAGAGACCGTGCCTGCAAGCTTGCTCCGAGCGCGAGATGTGGGAGTCCGAGAAGGAGAGTGATAAGCCGCATGATGCCTGACTAGTAGAGACTATCGCAGAGCTACTAACCTGCGAGTGAGGGATAAGAGTGTTGCGTTGTGGCTTCCCCAGTGCTGCCTCCATTCCTTTTATAGCAAAACAAAGGAAAGTCAACGTTGGTCTACCGAAGTGAAGCACGGTTCTTAGTGTTCCAATCATGACGTGAAGCACGGTCATTGGTGTTCTAATAAAGCACAACGCATTGTACACTTTCAGCTAGTTCTGGCGACCACTGGATGACAGTGAGCGATGATATGCGGGTGAGCAGTGCAGCGGGAGCGAAGAAAGCGTTGCCTGTTTGCCATGGTACGCGTTCCCATAAACTGATGGCGCTTCCCAACACTTGACCTTTAGGGAAGACCATACGCTCCGGACCGGGCTTCTTCGACCTCGCACGGGTTCTAAGGGTTCCTCCACGGGCCTGGAGGGCTCCCACGAGCCCTTTTGAGGTCTTACCCGCTATAATTGATGGTTTTTGCACCCCGGTATCCATCACATTGGTTGCTTCCGCTCGACCTGCGCGGCCAATGTGAACCCTCTCCCTATCTCAGCCGACATGTGAAGCTTCCTCAAAGTTCCAGAAAGCGTTCACGACAGTACAACTTAGGGCAAAGATAGCCCGTCTATAAACTGGGATATCGGCGTCGGTAGGTCACACCTTCTGTGGAGCCTTTGGTTGCATCGCTGCCGTACAGTCTGCTATACCGTATTCATACGCAGAACGGGAAGTAAAATGTTCAATAAGCTTCAACGTGCCAGGATTAGCCCCTGAAGGCTCTGCTTGATTGTAAAATTTCGCTGACTGTACGGAGTGTGCTCACACACACGTTTGCGGAACGGAAGATCTGATGATCAACAAGCTTCAACGTGCCGGGGGGTGGCTCGAAGGGCTTTGGATAGCGCATCGTTCCTCATACGCCCTTGAGGCATTGTACATGGAATCGTGCATGGTACACTCAAGCTCCCGGGCCAAGCGGATCCAAACGGCGATCAAGGCTTGGTCTTGAGGTATAGAATTTCAAAAGATGCGAGACCAACGGTGGAGCGTAAACGTTTTTAGTAGGGTGCCGTCTGCAATACCAAGCATTGCGAACAGAATGTGAGGACACACAGATCTGGCCCCTGTGGGTGCAACAGGAAATGCCACAGGACTATGGAAATTGCCTCAATCTCGCGGATAGCGATGTCTTTCGACACAAAATTTTGAAAGCTCGCGGCCGGGCCGATCTTGTCGTATGCAGAAGTGGTATACAGTCACCACCCTGGGCCTGATCGATAGTCTGCCGCACCCTGCTGGTGTGTAATCCCCTTGGATGTTACGCTGCTATTCGCCGAAGTCCTTGTATAATGCTGGTATTGGCAATCAAACAGTGCTCTTAATCGGGCTAGAAATGTGCATACTATCGATCAGGCCCATGGTGGTGACTACATGCATGCTTAGGAAAAGAATGGCAGAAGGGTCACCCTTGTCCGCGCCCGGTTCGTGCTAAGGCCTTTCCACGGATAAGACCTTATGCTTGTCGTCAGCGCTAACAAATAAGCCTTATTTGATGTCATGCTTAGCGTCTACGAGTAAGGCCTCATTTATGTTTTAAGCCTCTTTTCGTATTCGTATAATTGTCGCTTTCCGGCCGGCAACTGTTTAGCGCTTACAATCCTGCGGCTACCTACGGCAACGCCGCATACTGCGAAACCCAGACTACGTAGCACTCCGACAACGACAATACTGTGTCTGCTCTATATTATTCAGAGTAGTTACAACTCGGAAGTTTATCGTAGATTGTAAGAACTGCTATAACGAGCTTAATACGGCAGAGACGCATTGGCGTGCCTACACGTCGTTTATCTGTACAAATTTGCCTTCAACCTATTCGCAGATAGCATAGAAAAGAATTGCAACTAATATAGAGAAGGCGTTGTTCTATAGAGCAGGCCTTGTTTTATAGAAGGCTGTCTTCGTGTCCGCAAAGAACGGCACGGCATCAGATAAGCCTTGTTTCGCGAAATAGGCGCTAGCACCAACTAGCGATATCACTTACTAGGAATACTTCAATGGAATTACTTCAGTCTGTCAACTCTGAACCGACATGCTCGGGAGGCCTTAATGCTGAGACGGTTCGTCTGCTAAGGCACAAGATGCCAGCATACTCGTTCAGCGTCTCTGCCTCAATCCGACAGCTGATGCGAAGCGGAAATGTCTTTCGCAAGATCCTCGATCCCAACGAACATGACGCTTTAGACGTTCGACTCCTTGAATGCCATCGCTTCGTCACGTTGGAGTCTTTAAGAATCGTGGACATGACGGGAGAGCCCGAGCTGGGTAGTGTGACGACAAGGTTGGAACATGGTCTGGAGCGAGCACCTCACAGTGCACAGCCGGGTCTGAATCAGAATTGTCTTTGTAGTCGAATCGGTCCCCGTTGCAGATATCCAGCCGGCCTTGTTCGGAAACATCCTGATCCATAGTCACTCGAGTGAGGTGCTTCTGCTCCAGGTTGTCGTTCTTGAGGCAGAAGAGCGCTATGGACTGTTATATCTCATATCAGGCTGAGACGATGTCCTGGGTGTCGGTCAAAAGGTACGGCGGCGCCCAATCAGACTTGCAGGCGTTCTCGTAGGATCCGCGCAAGCGAACGAGCGAACAAGCTGGGCAGGCGGCTGCTGCATAGCAAGTCGGTAAGAAAAGAGCAATGTCAGCGATCTGCTGCTTACTTGAACGATGCGTCCTCTCGCTGCTTTGTTGTTCCACACGAGAAACATGACTCAGCCGGATTCCTCCGCTCTGCCAGAATCCTCCTGGGCCCCTCACAAGTTCACAACTCAAAGGCAAGAGCTCTATACGCCAGTCCCGGATCTGAGTGACAGAGGGTATGACTCCAACAGAGCATCCATCAATATCGTATGTGGAGAATGATGAAGAGAACCATGTACCGGAATACAATGGCCGACCCTCAATTCTGCCACAGCACAATGCAGAGATCAAGTATGCCTCTGGCGCAGGCTTCAGCCTCAGCTCTCGACCCCCTACAAACGAGCTCTTGGGACAAGAACCTTTGCCAAGCGATATGACATACCCTTCAGAAGACCCAAGAGAGACTATCATCCCGAATTTTGGGCACGTCAGGGTCTCAGCATCTGCCGATGGTCCTGGAAGCGACATCTGGAATTCTACCGGCACCGCAACGAGAAACCATAGCCTTCGGCAGCGTGAACACACAGCTATGATATCTCTCAACGATCACCAGTTCTCCAGTATACCCGGAGAAGTCGTCCAGGAACAGGCTAGGCCACTCAAGAGGGCTCTTTTCAAGAGATGGGTCCAACACACCGGTCCGCGTATTCTACATGTGACAGTAACCGCAGCGATGTTTGTGTTCAACATGGTCTCTCTTTGTTGAGCTTAAGATCTCGTCAACGTTTGCGACGTGAGCGGCAGCTCGATAGACATGAGCAGGTACCATTTTGTGACCACCGCACTGATAATGAGGGACCGTTATCGGGCGTCGATGTGTGGCGGTTTTCCCGATAGATATTGAGCGACTTGCTATTTACGAAGCACATCTTGTCGTTCCCTCATATTGCTGTGAGTGACTTGAGAACCACTTCGTGTGCGTCCAATAGATAGATAATGGCATGGACGAACTCCACACCGCACGAGCTGTCAGCCCCACTT
This sequence comes from Cercospora sesami, assembly GCA_013365235.1. NCBI lineage: Eukaryota > Fungi > Ascomycota > Dothideomycetes > Mycosphaerellales > Mycosphaerellaceae > Cercospora > Cercospora sesami. Next base: position 70,860 of record JAASLG010001492.1, read on the forward strand.
TTTCTGTGAATCGTCTCGAATACGATTTGTTCGAGTTCCATTGTGCGCTTCAACGTGTTGCTGCATCGGCTCCTCCAGACCAGATCGATTCAAGCGTCACATGACCCATCGCAGCGAGGATGCGCGTAGCATGTCCCGAACAAAGGTATTGTTCTGTCGTTCGGACATTGGCCCATGTCCCTTTGTCCTTTTCAGTACAACTCTGCTTTGTTCAAGTCTCAGTGGCGACAGCAAAGCATATATCTCCTCACAGGCACCGCAGCAATAAGCCTCCCTGTGGCATCGCGGTCCCATCGTCCCATCTTCAGCTTTTCAGAGAACTCTCAGCATCTCCAAGATCATCTGAGAGTCGTTCTGCAAAGAGCCGGAGAAAAAGGTTCGATATTGTCCAAAGATCCGCGCCGGCCGCGAAAAAACAATCTCCCCAAACATGCTCCCCATCATCCTCCTCCTCGGCCCCTGCGGCATCGGCAAAGGAACCTTCGCCACAACCCTCATTCAAAACCACAACATCCACCACCTCTCCTGCGGAGACTGGCTTCGCTCCAAGACCGTCTCCCCAATCCTCGGAGTCTCCGACACCAACATAAACGACTACGTTGCCTTAGACTTCGACATCCCCGACGCCTGGCTAATCGCCTCCTACGGCCCCAACTGGCTCGAAACCGCACCTCCAGCACTGGTCCTGTACGTCTGTTCCAAACGCAACATCAGCACACCAGCGACAATGTGGATTCGTGCCTTACCAGCTTTGAAACAAGAATGCGAAATGGTGAGTTCCTCCTCTCCCAGCACCGGAGCAAAAGCGATCTTGCTGGACAACTTCCCCAAAACCCTAATCCAATCCTTAGCCTTCGACGAATGTTTCGGTAAAGAATCTCTCCCCGTCCTGGCGATTTCACTGACATGTAACACAGCTGTGATTCTTCAGCGCCTCCTTTCCCGTTCGCGAGGGAATGACGATGTGAAAACTTTCGAACGACAGTTGAGAAGATTCGAGAAAGAGTCTCCAGCTGTGATTGAAAAGTATCGAAATTTGGGGAAATTGGTCGAAGTTGAAGCGACGGGGACGCCGGAGGAGGTTTATCACAAAGTGATGGGTGCGTTGAAAGTCCATAAAGTTTGGCGAGTCATTTCTTCGGATACTGATCAGCTCGCTTCCAGGACTCATCAAACACGATTGCCGTCTGTAGTGACGAAGTTGGAGAGATCTCGGGCGAAGAAATTGTCGCCGATTGTTGCGAGGGGGTTTGCGGGGTCGGGGTTTGTTTCTGCTTCGATTGAGAGTCCGGTTTAGAAGATTGTTCTCTGATTGATTCTGGGCATAATGCGGCGGGCGGACTTGGTGATCTGTAAAATGTAGGAATAGACAAGCCAATGATGTGCAGTATACCTGAATGAGTACTTCATCCCAATCTGATCTCACTTTTACTGGCAACTGTCATGGACTTGCTTCGTATTGCTCGTGTTTTCCAGCGGCACTTGAAGAAGGTACGTTGCCGTCTTGATCTCGCCGCATTCATGAGGCAGAGCTATGGATTCAGCAAGGGATTCAAAGTCTAATCCGCGTCCAGGGGATCCCAATCTGCAGCGATGTCAGCCTCAAATTCAAATGCTTGTTCCCCACACCTTCCCTGTCAAACTCACCAGTGACCAGGTACTCATCCAGCTCATCCATCCTCTGCAGGTCTTCTTCTGAAATCTCAAACTGCTCGATTTGTGCATTCTCGATGATCCTTTCTTTCCTCACACTTTTTGGGAGAGGAACATATCCGTGTTGAAGACTCCATCTTACCATTAGCTGTCCACTTGTGCAGCCATATTTCTTGGCCAGTTCCACAATGACGGGATGCTTCATGCGCAGAGCTCGAGCCAGGGGAGCATAAGCTTCCACCACGATGTTGTTCTTTGCGCAGTACTGTGTGAGGGCGGATCGGGTATTAAACGGATGGACTTCAATCTGGTTCACAGTGGGCAGAATCCGAGGTTTGGAAGAGAGGAGCTCGTCGATCTGTGCTGGAAGTCAACAAAGTATGCCAACACAAGTATGTGCAAGCCACTCACATGCTTCTGCCCATAATTCGACACACCACCCGACCTCACTTCACCCGCCTCAATAGCATCCTCCACAGCCCTCCAGCTCTCTAATCGTGCCTGTTTCCCTCCATACGGACTATGCAACAAAAACAAGTCAATATACCCCAACCCACACTCTTTCACACTTTTCGTAATACTCTTCCTCGCCCGATCATAATCACTATTACTCGCAAGTTTCGTCGTATAATGAATATCCTCCCTCGTGACCTCCGGATGAGCTTTCAGCCAGGTCTGGATCGCATTCCCGACCTCGCGTTCATTGTGATACATTTGCGCGGAATCCACAGCGCGGTAACCTGCGTCTAGAGCATGTCCTACAGCTTGCGAGGCTTCTTTTCCGGACATGAGATAGACGCCAAGGTGGATGGAGGGGATGCTGTGGCCATTGTTGAGGGGTTTGCGGGTGGCGAGGGAGTGAGCCATTTTGGTCATCGGGGACATGTGGTGTGGGAGGTCAGCGGTGTAGATGCAGAGAGGAAGAGTAGAGAGTGAGGCATTGGAGGGGCTTCTCCGATGGAGTGGCTATGACGTGTGATCCTTGCCTGTTCCTGGGTGAAAGACTTGTCGCACTGTGGTTCTGGTCATCTTTCTCCGGTCGGCTCGCATTTGTCATAGAGGAGGGATATTCTCTCTCAGAAATGATGTGCACGCTGTTTGGAATGCGTACAATTGTACAACGTGCTCGCCTCGTGGTTCTGCGGTCCGGCACATGGCGGGCGGTGGGAGGCGCTGGTTTGGCAGGGGAAGCTCCATCCATGCACCACGCTGGACCCTGCGCTGGACCCTTCTTTCTCTGGTCGAAGAGTACACCGTTCCTCCACCACAAATCCGCTGTCGCTGCGAGTGCAAAATGAGGCGTTGGCAATCCGCGATGCGACGGAAGTCCCGCCGGCGAACGGTGGTGGAGCTCATGGGCGCGTGTTTTGCACTGAAACGCGCCTACTAATACCCAGACCTCCTCCACGGATCAACGCATCAGTTTTGCATGACTTCACCACTCGCGCCTAGTCGATGCCCGCCACCCGCCAGACCATGGGCTCCCTTCCACCGCACGGCCCTTACGCTTCTTACTCCTCCTCCTCCTCGTCGTCCCACCGCCCCGCTCCCTACGATGTGAACTACCACGGCTCCACAAATTCCAGCACGCGTCCGCCCGTCGACTCCGCCATGGACTCCCACCAGCCGACTCCGCCAGTGGGCCTGAGCGATCCCTCCTTCGACATCCTCGATTGGCATCCCGCTTATCTGTCCTGCCAGCGCTACTTCGTCGATCACGCTCAGTACGAACCTGGCACGCAAGCAGTCTGTGCCCTTATCAACATTCGCCTCCCATTTCAGTGGCTCTCCACGCCCGTGACATCCTCCAATCCTGCGTCCAGTTCAGCTTCCCAGCAGCCTTTCACATTCAATCCATATTCTCGCAGCGGCAGTAACGTCAACAGCCCTCGCTCACGCGACCTGCCCGGCAGCAGCCACCATCACAACAGCGCAAACCCGCAAGTCCATGTCTCGCCCATACCGTACATCCGACGCCTAGTCGTGACAGGCTTCGACAAACCTGCCATCATGCACGGCTTCTTCGGTGATGACTATGAGCGCGGAATTATGCCGCACGTGGAATGCGAACGCCGAAATTACTTGTTTGCAGCAAAACACGGCGGGTGGCGCACTTGCAAGAGACAGTACGATGTAGGGAGCGGATATGGCGGAGACGAGAGTGTCCCATTCATGAAGCCTCTCGATGAGGCAAAAGGCGAAGAGCTGGCCGCGGCAGAGAAACAATGGAGCGATTGGCTAGCGATGGAAGACTGGATGGTGGGGCCGCGAGCTCCGGGAGAAGGCGCGACGCAGTATGAAGGTAGGAGGTCGTATGAGGAGCCACAGCACCAGGGAGCGTCACGGCGGAGTGGAGGTGCGTATTTCGACTGAGAGGATGCGAAATTCTGAAAAGAGAGTGAATGAGATATGGTGGTAAGGATTGGTTTGAGGCATTTCTAACATTTGTGCCTGAACAGGAAGTCGAGGGCGGAGCGGCATAGTCGGGCCTACAGATGGTTTACCGGATGGGCTGCCGGACGGGATACGTGACGACGGGTATCGTTCATCGTAGTCTGGGTCATGTGGCGATCAGCCTGGCCGCGCAGTGGAAGATCGAAAGATCTGCAGCGAGTGTTTCAAGGACATTCCACACCATCAGCACACCCAAAGGACGTGAGAAGAATTTTGGCCTCGGCGAGTAGACATTGGCGCACGTGGTTTCAGAACCAGGACGGAGCAGGTTTGGCGAGGCAAGAAACACGGGGCCTCTTTTTAACAGCACAAACACGCCCAGCTTTAGCCGACGAAGGGCAACAAAGGAACGTCAGCATCAAGCATGGAGAATATGGCGGTTTCGGTTAGTGTACGATATGCGAACTCTATCTAATGGAATAGGTCCCTCTAAAGAGAGCAGGAAATGCTTTTCAGTCACTACACGGTGCCACAGCATCGGACTTCGTGACTGCGTTGCCGAGAGGAAGCACCGCGCGAAGGGTCGTCGGACATTTCGTACCGGACGATCTGCATCAAGTACCACCCGGATCAAGATCCACGAACCACTTCAATCACACTCTCGCCACTCTCCTCCAAAGGCCAAATCTTGACAATCTGCAACCCCTTCACACCTTCAACCAGCTCATGCCACTCCTTCTCTGTCCTCTGCTTCCCAGCACACACCGTCAACATGATCAAATCCAGTGACGCGGTTCTTAATTGACAATCCCGTTCCGGCACAACAATATCATTGATCAATAGCGTCGAATACCCCGGCTTCATCGCATCGCGCAAATGCCCAAGAATTGTCGCACAATGCCCATCTGTCCAATCGTGCATGATTTTCCGCATCTGGGATACAATGTTAGCCAGCTCTCACCGCATCCTCCTTTCCCTCATCGCTAACGCAAGGTGAAAAGAGGGGATCGTTGAACTCACATAATAAGTCCTCGCCCCCCAAAACCTCTCCTCCTGCGGCTTGAAAAAATCATGTACTTCCCTCTCAAACAAACCCTTCCACTCTTCTGGAACTTGCTCAATCACTTCTTTCCGATCTTGTAAGATCAATTTTCCTTTTAATCCCAATTCCTCTTTCTTTCTCGCTAATTTTTCCAGTTCGTGACCTCTTCCGCCTCCGACATCGATTAACAGGATTTTTTCCTCCTCCTTCTCATCATTAGAATTCTCCGTTTCATTTTTTATTTTCAGTTTTTGAAGGTCGAAGATATCCACCCAAGATTTCATACTAAACGTCGCCATGGCCATGAATTCATTAAACCATTTTGCGATTTCGGGTTGTTGTGTTGTGGCTTCCCAGTGGGAACGACCGTATGCGTAGGAATAGAGACAATTTTCCGGGCCAGAAGGTTCGTCATAGCCATGTTTTTGGAAGAATTCGGGCATTTTGGAGACGGGGAGGGCGTAGCAATGCACGGCATGTTTTATCCCGCTGGAGAGGCCGGGAGTGGTGGCGAGTATGCTGGTGATGGGAGAGGTGGCAAAGGTATCGGAGGAGAGTTGGGTGAGGAGGTTTGAGGCGGTGAGGTAGCGGATTAGACGGAGGGTTAGGGAGGGTGATGTGGAGGATTTGGAGGCGAGATGATTGATTGTGAGGCCGCTGGGGCCGGCGGAGTGCAGGTGGTGGAGCCATCCTGCTTCGAGGGCTGTGGCGAGGACACCGAGTTGGTAGGGGGATTGGATTGTGTCTGCGATGCGAGCGACGGGCGGTTGGAGGGTTTGGTAGAGGGTTTTGGAGAGTTGAGTGAGATTGGCTTGGGTTTTGGGGTCGAGGGAATTTGTGCAGGTGAGGTCTTGAGCGAGGTCTTGAGCTTTGGTCAAAAGCTGAAGGAGCTCTTGGCTTTTGTCTTGGGTGGTCATGTTGCCGGCTGTGTCCTTTCTTTGGCTTTTAGAATTGCAAAGTGAAGTCAGTCTAGCTCGGACTTGTGAAGATATGAATGTCTTGAAACACACCGAGCTCTGATATCGTGCCCCGCTATGGGATATGCAATGGCGCCGAAGTCTAAAAATACCTTGCAGATATTGGCTTGTGTGCTTGCAAGAGTTGGTACCGACTGCATGGTCGACGCATCGGAAGTGTGGGGACGAAAACATTGACCCGGAATGATCGTCGTAAAGCCTTGAGCACGCGCTCAGATGCTGTGCCTCGTTGGACATTATTGTAGAAGAAGCCAATATTATGCGGATTCGTTGTCGAGCCCTTGGACTTTGTGCACATCATACTGGGTGCAGAAATTTGGCTGGGGACTGTTGGGCTCGATCGCTGGGATGCCGAAGGCACTGAAAAAGAATGCCGTGTGCGGTGTTCAGTATTGACTTATCGATCCATTTCAGCTCGCGAGGCCCGTTGGCGACATGGACATAAGCTTGATGCGTGGAATCTTCGGTGGCAGAAAATCGATCGTCACAGTCCACAAGATGGGACCTGGTGAGGCGTGAGGTCAGGCTGTAGCGTAGTCAGCATAGGCTTGAAATTCTTGGTTTCACTGTCGAGGGCGCAAAGAGAACAAAATCCAGATTCAGATGCTGCAGTGAGCTCGATCGCATCTGAAAGAGCCGACGGAATGCTGGAGAAGCTGGGGCAAGAGCGTGTAGCTGAATGATCTGGCAAATGGCAGAAGCGCTGCAGTTTTGTTAAGATACATGAACAGATTTCTGTACAGAAAGTAAATAAATGAGGGTCGAATTGCCACCACCAAGAAAAATCTTGAGGTGGGTGGATGGAGGGTTGTGGTCCCCTGGAGCGAACGAGTGAGTCCTTAGAGAGCCATTTTTGATGCTAGATCGCTCTCAACACGACTGTTGAAGTCTGCCAGCGCGACATGAGTTGCGTAGTAGGCAGCCTTGGGGTGATATGTCTCGTTGAACACCAAAGGTTTCGCACCTGGTAGCCAGGTATAGAGATGCTTGTCTGTGAATCCCCAGAAGCTGATGTCGGTGATGCCCGCTGCTAACGACTCATTCATGACAGCGCCGTAGATCTCAGCTTGGAGAGTAGAGTTGAGAGTATGAACATCCATTTCCGCGATCGAGACTTCCAGACCCAGCGCATTATATGACTTGACCATGGAAGTGATGACACCAGGTTCAGGAGCGACCTCTGTAATGTGCATCTGCAATGCGACGCCATCGATGGGAACGCCATCCGCAACAAGTCCAGAGACCAGATCATACAGTTCTTGGCGCTTGTTGGGGTAGGTTTCGACAAGATTCTCATTGAGGAACAGCTTGGCTTTTGGATCTGCGGCGCGTGCGATGCGGAAGGCGTCGGCGATGTAGCCTGGTCCAGAGATGTTGTAGAAGAAATTGGCCTGTAGGCCACCGCCCATCGGTTGTAGAGCCTCAGATACGACGTCCCAGCGATCCATACTGTCTGCGTACCGATGCATGACTGCTTCAAAGTGGGACGTCAGTGCATCATGGAGCACTTCAGGCTCGGTAATGTTTAGAACGTAGTCTGGGTTGCAGCAGCCTGAGATCAGGCCGTGTCCTTTGATGACCATGTCATGATCTTGGGCGTAACTGACCAGGCGATCCAGTCCAGTCCAGTTGTAGTAGCCCTCGGATGGGTTGACAAATGTCCATTTCAGCTCGTTCTCTGGCGAAATGCTCTTGAACTCTCTGCTCAGAACGGCTGCAAATTTTGGGTCGCTCAGGTATGCTGGGTTGATGGCTCCGGACCCAATAAGGATACCCTGCTGCTCGGCTTCATACTTGAGTGATGTGGTTCCGGTGCATGGAAGGTCAAGGCCTTCTCCCAAGATTCCAAGCAGGGCAACGGAAATTGTGGAATTCCTCATGATTATCCTGTGTCGAAATCGTCGCAAGAAACTGATGCTTCACGTGGAAATGCGTTTGATGATTCCATCGCTGCCCTAATTCTTTGCCTTTATACAGGTTACACGATGAAGCAGGAGAAGTGATGTAGTTCGGACGAAGTCAAAGTGGAATCGTAGGCAACCGCGCCAAGCCATATCTCGGCCGCCGAGTGGCCAATGCAGACGGGCCGAATGTGGCTGGAGGGTCGGCGCCTTCAGCGTATTTCGTATTTCGCATTTTGCATCTCGCATTCTGCCCCTTTGCTGCGCACTTTCTTCAGCCCTATGCAAACTTCAGTCGGCAACATCGCACGCTAGAACTCATCTGGCCTCTCTGAAGCAGAGAAACGCAGAAAATGGCGTCTCGTCCCGGCATTGACTGCCATGTGCGGGCTGTCGCCGCCGCCCTCGCGCCTCTGGCCCGGAGCCATCTACGTCTGCCGTACGACTAAACGCGATACGCATGAGAGCCGACTAGAAGACCCATACGCAATCTTTTCTTGTGGCTGTACAAGACTTTGATGTTTATGCGGCTGCCTGGCCGTACCTGTTTCGGCACCATTCTCTGTCGGTAAGAGCATTTGCTGCATAAGAGTGAAGCATTCCCAGCGCCATGATTGCATTCACCAGTCAGGTTCTTCTACTCCCAGCTTCTTCTCTTCATTGCAATTTTGGATCTCTCCACTCAGCTACTGTGTTACCTTCCCTGGTCAACTGAGAGAGCCACACGCACTGATTTCACCCACACTTGTTCTATCTTCGGCACCATGTCTTCAGGAAATCATCCCGCGCTGGACGACCCGAACGCCTTTGTCCTCTACCGATACCATCCAAGCCTAGCCGCGGCCGTCATCTTCGCTATCGTCTTCAGCGGCACGGTTGGCTTGCATGTTGCACAATGCATCCGGTCACGAACCTGGTATCTCATACCCTTCCTCATCGGAGGTTTCTGTACGTGCTTCGTTCCCTGCGACGCAAGCGTCACTCTCCTCGGGCAATGAAAGCTGATAAGAAGGTTTCAGGCGAGATCGTGGGCTACATCGGGCGAGCCATCTCAGCGAACGACCAATGGGCCCTCGGACCGTACATTCTTCAGTCGATGACCTTGCTGATTGCACCCGCCTTCTGTGCTGCCTCGATTTACATGACGCTCGGTCGAATTATCCTCGCCACAAATGGAGAGCGCTTCTCGATTGTGCGCAAGCAGTGGC
>JAASLG010001493.1:0-72115 GCA_013365235.1 Cercospora sesami
GAGCTTGGCTGCCACAACTTGGTAGCATTCGTTGACAGAGCTGTCATGATCCGTAGTCGCTGCTTACACTTTCATTCATGCTTCAATGCCAAATGCCATCGCACGGCCGACGAGTAAAGTGCAGTTCAAACTAATCGTGCTGTGTGTGGGTGTCTACAGTCTCGAGGCTGGTGCGACTCGACGTTGCAATTCGCCCGGGGTCAGCCGCCACTAGCACATGGCCTCTCAAACGAGAACTCTGTCAACTCTTCCAGACTCTGTCAACTTTCTCAACTCTATCGATCTCTCCCACGTCTACTCCTGCTTCTTCCCAGGTCACGCATCGCAATCGCAACAAGTTTTCAAGTAACGCAACTGCAGGAGATATCGCACTTCGACTTACCAAGCGCCTCTGTCTCGCAGATCTTGCAGCTCGACCACATAATCTACTCATTGCGACGTGATTCCGCGAACAGCGTACTCAAAACCAAATGCACGAAGTAGCCACATATTGAAGGAATCGCTGACATTAGGACACTGGCATACTGCACTATTTTAAATTTGCTACTGTCGCTGATTTGCACACATCATCAAGATTCGCATCACTCATCCGCACAACGTCTTAATTACCAATTGCCGCGAGGCAAACATCTTTGAACAAGGATCTCGGCCGTCAACGGTACCCATTACCAGCCCGCAATTGGCTGTCCCTGCTTCATACCTGCACGATTCGAGGTTTGGGGAAAGTACTGAGGAAACGCCTGCCGAAGCCTTGCCTGCTCTTCGTGCATCCTCAATAACACCGGATCATTCGATGGCTCGGGCGACATCATGGCGTGCATGCTTCGAGGGTTCGGTTGGTAGCCCGCAGCATCCAGCATGAGTTGAGATCGTCGGCCTCGAGGCGTCTTCTGATGAAGTGACGGAGGCTCGGGAAGACGTACACTGTGTCGCTCAGGGCTCTCTTCGCATTTCCCAACAAGTTCCATTCCTTCTTCGCTATCCTTCTTGGATACGACTCCCACTGGCGAGGTCACGGCTGTGCTAGCTTGTGACTGTGACCACCGACCAAAGTCTTTGAGGTCGCGGGATATTGTTGTTCGAGGTTTATGCCTCGGCGTGCCTATAGTGCCACGATTGCCAGCAGCAGATCGCAATCGTCTGGCACCTTCCTTCTCCAGTGAACGGGCACGAGTCTTCGAGAAGATGGGCTTGATCACTGCAGAGGAAGCGCATAAAATGCCCAGGTTGATCTCCACGAACGACCAAAGGCTAATGACGGCAGCATCCCGCATGGGCTGTCGAGATTGGGTGAAGATCTTGATCGAGTAAAGTCGAATACAGCTTGCTAGGGTTCCGCCGCCGGCCACAAGGAATGCGGACAATATGGCTATCTTCTGACGCCTATCTCGTGGAATGCGCCAAATTATTGGAATCGGTAGCATGATCATGATCAAGTCTGTTATTATCGTAAAGATACTTGTAGCTGCTGACAGTCAGATACAGTTTTCACACGGATGCACCAAGTCAACTTACAGTAAAAGAAGGCCGTAATATCGATACATGTGCCGGGAGTGTCCGGCCTCCAGTATTTGTGGATCGGGACACACTGCGTCGCGACGACAGCTATCGTTGTGATGAAATGCAATATTAGGAGCACCAGAAGTCCCACGCTGGCGTAGAAGAACCACCCTCGCAGTTCGGCAGCAAGCCTCAGGTACAAGAACATCAACGACAGCTTGATGCAGAATATCGTCATGTAGTAGAATATCTCGTCCGTGTATATGGCCTACGAGAAACGTCAGCTTAGCCAGGATGGCGACGACATGGAGCTGTATCGTACCTGAATGGCCTTCGTTGCCCAATTGACTGGAACGTCGCCAAGTTCCAATCCGACTCCCCATCGTACAGACACGAAGACTGCTATTGTGAACCCAGTAGCACATGCGAAGGCGGCGAACATGGCGTAGTCATCGTAACCAATCTTTCGCCGTCGTTGCACAAGAGTTAGGACTCGACATGTGATTGCGAATATGCCGACTAATGTGAACAGAACACCTGCCGGCCAACATTAGTGCCTTGCAGCTTGTATGTCTGGATAATAATATCCCTCTGCCTTACCGACTGCTACTAGTCCTGCTCTAGGTCCTGGAAATGATCTCGTGTTCTGTACGGCTGGTATCGGTTTGATGACAACTTTCGCTGTCAGACGTTGCAGTCCTTCTTGCACTTCCTTTGGCACGATCATGGTGGTATTGTGCCGTGAGCAGAGTCGTAGGGTAGTGCTGTCCCGGAGGTCCGGCCGTTATTGAATGAGGTAAGCAGCGACCCATCGACGTGAGCAGCCAATACCGTAGGATCGAAGGAAGAGAGCGGATCGAAAGAGGCAGCGACAAATCTTCCGCCGTAAAGGAAAGACAGGACAAGACGTCACAAACGGCGTGGAACAACCAACAACAAGAAAAAAGGACCCTCCTCCGATCCGATCCCCAGAACGAGGGAGGAACTGGAGCAAACACCTCGAACAAAAAAGTGGCGTCACCGGACACTTTAGATATCTTTGCATCGACATCGACTACAGGCAGGGACCGACGATCCTCACTCAGGGCCAAAAAGCTACTTGCGGCTCCGACTCAAGAAACCATATGGCAGGAACGGCAGATCCTCTCTCTTGGGTGAGTTTATGATTATTAGCTTTCTGGCCAACTTGGGGATGGAGAAGGGTCCGCTGAGCTTATGAGACGGATGCTATGGTGCACGTTTGCAGTGCCACTGGGTGAGGTGACTTCCATTGTTGATTGGAGATTTGATTTGGTGGCGAGTCGTACTGTGAAACGGTGACAGGTTCGAGGAGAGAAGGGGTCGGGTTTAAGAAGTATTTTGCCATCGGTGGACTGGCGTTGAAGTCACGCTAGTTGTGGGCTGATCGTGAAGACAAGACTGCTAGAATGCGGGCGGCATGTTTGTCTGCTGGAATGGGTCTAGAACAAGACGCACAAGTAACCATGATCTCTCTATACTCGAAATAGCTTCTGTCTAGACTCGCCATAGGTCACATGGCCAAGTCGAACCAGCTTTCATTTCGATCCGAAGGGCCGAATGATCGCCATGCGTGCAGAGCCCATTGCCAGAGCCGCATACGCTTTGTCTGTGATGTGGACCGCAGTTCAGCAGGGAGCTGTCCACTCTTGAAATCACTAATTACTGCGACATTGCCCTGTTTCCCGAGTGTGAAGCAGCTCCAGCATGCTCGCAGGGATCTCCACGCCCAAAGTATGCACATCCTTTGTATCGATCCGATGAGACTGTGCGGAGATCTGCATCAGCTACGCAGGGGAAAATGCCCCATTTGGAGCTGCAGGCCTTTGTCACTGGTATAGATGTATCGTGGTTCGCTCAATTGCAAGTGTGATAATGGTGTGGCGATGCTTCTTGCCGCATATTCGACAAAGTTCTCAGATGTTCGATCGATGTAGCAAGCTGTGAAGTTCTAGTCTTTTTGCGACTGAGATGCGGCAATTTCGTGTTGTGCCACGAAAACTCCGGTTGATAGCCTTTGAGAGGCGCAAGCAATGTGCTCGATAGGTCAACCGCGACTTTTCTCCGATCACCAGAGCTCATCGCAGACACGAGTCCAGGCTTTATATCTTGTCGAGGTACCCTGGTCTATGCAGCACTGAAGAGCGAATCCGAAAGAGCAAGTTGCCATGAATCGCCCATCCTCTGACATGACGGGGAACCATAAAGAACGATAATACCAATGGTGAGCCGTGTCTGTTCGGTTTGACTTCTCGTCTGACACTTGTCATCCTTCTTCTGTTGGGGCTTCGTGTGTTGGTTTCACGTCCGATGCGGGCAAGTCCATCGAGTCGCACCTTCTGGAATGCGCAATGTGTATCGATTGTGGCCAAATCTCATCAAGAAAATCATGCTGTGTTGTAGCGGCTTCGCTTCCTGATTTGTGGACCATAAATGTAGAAGACGAATGGGATGGGCAGCATGGCAACACAAACGAAGCCCAGGAGTGACGTCGCCCAGTCAATTCCCAAACGTTCGTACATCCTGTTGACTATTAGCTCATATCACTCTGACATGGGATATTAGAGGACATACTGGACTGCGAAAAGTGGAAAGACTGCCCCTGTTGTATATCTCATGAGGCCATTAGCTGCCATTGCGCTTGCGCCATTCATCGGGCCGTAGACATCCATCAGATACAAGACCGATGACAGGAACAAAGCCATATTGCCGAGTGCAAAGGGTATCCCGGAAAGAATTGGCACGATCCAGTGGACGTCACTGCGAGCAGTCCAGGCGAACCAGAAGAGTCTGCGTTTCGTGTTAGTGGAAGACTATCGAAGAGGAGTTCTGGAGACTGATCTTACCCAATTGGCAATGCGAATGCACCGATCATGCCTGAGTATAGACGTTCCTCTGGCGGCAACATGGCTTTGCCTTGAGCCGCTGCTACTTTGTGCTTCTTCAAGTAAATCATTCTGTCACAGGTGATGCTGACAGCAACGCCAGCAATCACGCCAACGCCCACTGAGCCAAATACCAAGCCGTTTTGCCATGTATTGAAGTTGTAGACCGTGGTGAATGTGTATGGGAATGCAGCGAAGAACGAGAAGAGAATAGCAAAAGCGAAAGAGTTGTAAACGCCGAAAAGGAACACGATCGATTCTGTGAAGATCATCGTGACAGGTCGCCCAATCGTCATCATCAGGAGCGTTTTGGCGTATTCAATGCTGAACACATTAGGGCCTGGTGGAGGTTTCAGTCCCATTTTCTTGGCGCGTTTCTGCAGTATCGTCTTCTTGTAGGTTTCGTGCATTGGCAGACAGGTGAGATAGGCGACGCCGAGAATAATGATCATGCACCAGATCGTCCACTGCCAGCCTCGATACTGCGCAGCGAAACCACCAATGATGGGTCCCACTGGCGAGATGTTAGCGCCTTTCCCGGGATTGGAGTGTGTTCGCAACATGAGTGGAGTGACTTACGACCTGGACCGAGGAAAGGCATCATGATGAACAACGATGAGGAGAATGCGCGATCTTTCGGTAGGAAGGTGTCGGCATTCGTGCCCGCGCCGACGGCCAATACTGGGCCTCCAGCAATTCCAGCCAGAATTCTAGTCACACAGAGACTGACGAAGGATTTTGAGAGCCCTGAGCCGACGAGGAAGAGTATGCACACCGGCAGAGTGACCTTGTAAACGATTGACCGCCCATACATCTCCGAAACAGGTGCAGCAATGGTAGGTCCAAGTCCAAGTCCAACGACATACAGCGTAAGTGGTAGAATGGCAACCGTTCTCGAGACCCCGAAATATACCTGTAGGTCTCGATTCGCAGGGGTGATTATAGATGAGGCTGCCGTCACTGCAAACCCCAGAAAAGCGACGGGCCAGAAATGACAAGCCTTTTTCAGCAGACTCCACTAGACATTGTGTCAGCGTGGTTCCGGAGCACAGCACGTGCGGGATAAAGCAATTGCAAGACCACATGGCGGGTCAAGAACAACCAGAAGGGAATTTGTCGAGGCAAAAACGACAACTCTTGATCACACTGCTTACATTCAGCGGGTTTTCGGGGTCGTCGGGCCCTGACCAGTCTTGCGCAGTAACAACTCGTGTAAGCGGTGGACGTTCGGCGTCGGCAGGCTTCGATTTCTCTCGAGCGTGGAGCTCAGCGCCCTCTGTGCCATCGTCCGTGCTGCCCATTTCGTGCGCTTCCAGTGCTGATTCGATGTCTGATTCGGGCGGAGCAGGCTTCTCCGAATACTCGTGCGACTTGTAGGCTGTGCTCGTCATTGTGTACTGTTGTTGTCGTTGCACGGCAAGTCGAGTCTCGCCAACGTGGCCAGTGACTTCTATGCTCACTTATGTGCGACTGTCGCTCAGACTAGTGAACTGAGCATTGCGTGATCGTTCACTCCCAGCGCCCTACGTACGAATATGTACCAGAACACGGAGTCGCGATTGCGGTGGAGCTGTGCGCCACGCGATGTTGGTGCCGAGGGCGGCTGCATGGCGCTAGTGCAATGATAGCGTAGTGTCCCTTGGACCCCAGATGTGGAAACATGATGGCCATACCAAGTCTTCATCGTAGACTGATGTGGTTAGGCCGTCAACGAAATGCTGAACTCACTGTTGAAGTGTTCTCAGCATCTCGCTTCTATTGCATCTTCACTCACCGGGCTGACCTCACGGGCATATCTCGCGTTCGCTTCGAGCTCGGACTTGGCTTGAATGTGAGGATTTCCTGATCACTCATCACAAAAGTGGTCGGGAGGTACGCGCCAGTCTTGGAATATGGCGATTGGAGCACCTTGCACAGTCTCAATGCTTGTGCGTGAATCCTCAACGGCATGCTGAGCAATCGATTTCTATGGCCGAGGGTGAATAGTCATCAGCAATATGCTGTCGCCGTCGGCGTGCTGTCATCTCTTCCTTTGCCATCTACTTGCTGCTGGAGACCTGGAACTCTCTTCTCTTTTGGCTGAAGTCGCTTTGCTTCTTCAAGCTTTTGCCGGCTCCCCACGTGGATTCTTTATCGCACCTACTGTACTGTGCTACGGCCGTGAGGTTTGAGGCATCGTGCATCTTTCAGTTTTCATACTGGGTCTTCTGCGGTCGGGTGCGGGTGATCAGGGCACTTTGTGGCGGTGATGTATTCCTGTCTTCAACATGCTCGCCTTGTAAAGTCCTGCTTGACTCTGTAGGTCTTCCGCGAAGAACGAAGTGATGTCTGTCATCAGGCAGGGGCAGGATTTGACATGGCACACCAGGATCGGAGCTGAGGTCCGCTGCTGACATCACTTCCCTCGATTGGACGCGACTGCTGCACGTTTTCGGTCTGCAAACTTGCAGCGATCGCAGATGCACCAGCTTGCGCTGTCTCACCAGAGCTGGGCAACGCGTCAGACACTAACAAGTCTCGCGCTTCTCTTGCTTCCGACCTCTGTCGCAACGACACAGGCAAGCATTGTAAGCACGAAAGCTTTGTACACCTTTGAAACCACCAGTTTCCGATCCTACTGAGTTTACCACGTTCAGCCTAGCATTCACAAAACGAAAATGGCCGACTGTTTCTTTATTCCGCTGCCTGTGTGCATACAGTGCGGTACCGACCAGAACCCGTGCAAGGTCAAGTACGCATGAGCCAGCCTATCTTACGACATACGCCGCTGACCTCGATCGACCAGAGTGGTGGGCCCGACACTAGGATTTATCATTGGAGTGTGCATGGCAGTAAGAGCATAGGACGGGATATATGTGGAATAGATGGCTGATGAATGTTCTGATAGATTGTGTGCTGGCCAGCTGCCATCTTGTGTTGCTGTTGTGCGACAGACATGGGCAAAAGTGGGTGAAAGTTGAGGGCAAGAAACACCGCAGGCATACTGACGACTGCAGGAATGCTCGGAGCGCCAGCAGATACATCTCAAGCGATAGGCCACGCCATCCCGTTTTGAACGAGTTTCGGAGCTGAAAGAGTGGCATTGCGATTATTGAATGAATTGCACGATTTAACGGATATCAGAAGCCCAACAACTACAGCGAGCACGAGATCGGAATGGTACGCCAGACGGCCCTGGGATAGTACGCATGTGCAGTGCTGCTGGGTTGTCATCACACTTGGCTGTGATAAGTTCCAGTATCGCGGCGACAAAATTCACGGCCCCGGTGTTGAGCATCAAGCAGACAGCACTATTGCGCGCACTTCGATGACATAGACCTCCAACAGAAGCAGCTCAATGAGAATGTTCGAAGTACTACATCTCGCACAATGCACCAATTCGCGCTCTACAGTCGCCAGACCGTGAAGAGGGATGAGACTTCCAGCCGTTGAGCGAGCTGCACTTCACGCGCGCAACTACTGGTGGCGCTAATGCAGGCGCTGCAGGTGAAGGGCAGTTCATCTTGCTGCTCTTCCACTATAAGCGATAGCGCGCGCTCAGAAACACGCGCTCACTGACATGGACAGCAACAACCACAAATGGAGCGCGAACATCTCGCGGATTTGGCATTCTCGCCACTAACCTACGAGGATGGACTCGAAGAAATCGATCGCTTCTATCGAAGTCCAGAGTCAGAGACCGAGCGCGAACACACAAGTGCAGCTCATGTGCTCGAAGAAGGCGAAGAGGTGCTGCACTCGGACGCAGACGATCAGTTCAGCACTTTACTACACGATCTTGAAGCAATGGAAGGCATCGAAACCACCGATGGCTTCGAGCCAGCCCCAGAGCACTCGAACACTGACAAAGATGAGTACCACAACGAATCTTCAGCTTGCAACAATGGCAACAGTCACACAGCGACTGTCGCAGAAAGCGCCGCGATGGCGCTCACTGGTCAGACTCCCAAGGCTTCTTCGCCGACCATACCGATGGACCTCTTTACGTCAGTGAAGAACACTCCTGGCCCAAGCCACAGCCCGATTCCCCCATCCAGCAGCAATCGCAGCGAACTTCAAGCGGAGATGCGCGATGAAGAGACGCAGCAGGAGTCGCCGATCAGTACACCTGGAGCCGTGCCATTTTCTCTGGCACGAGACAAGACCAACGCCAAATCGAAGCGAGATGCTTCAGCGTCGCCCTTGGCCACTCGTCGACCAGCAAAGAAGGCAAAAGAGGGAGGGGCTGCAAGAACAAATCTGTCGCCTGCGACTGTCTCTGGCAGCCCTGGCGTGTCCCATAAATCTCCACCTCGATTTCCAAAGATGGACGAACTAGCTTCTGGTGCTACTGCGTCTGTGACAGATGCGGACATTGCAGAAGGTCAGTCAGAATCAGAATCTTCGCGATCCGTGCACGACCCAGAGGTCTACAATCCAGAAGCTGCTCAACACGAGGCGACGGAAGGTGGCGCCCGTCGCAAATCTTTGCTGGTTACCATGCCTCTTCCACAGCAGACGTCGGTCGCCTCCATGAACGACGAACCGGCCGATACGCATACTGGTGCACCAGCTTCAGACTCAATCTCGGAACAGGAAGCCAGAGAAGCGCTGCCCAAGAAAAGCTCACTGCGGGCGCGTCCAGAAGGGAAGGGCGCGCAAGTTGACCTGGCAATTTCCCGCGAAGTTGCCAACGAACCAAAGAAATCTGCTGCTCGCACCAGAAGAACCATGGGAGCCCACGAACTGAAAGATATCCTTGACACGAATTCGCGAAAGGGGGTCACGGGTGGTATGAGTCCACGCCGCATGACGAGAGGTCAAAAGCAAGAGAGAGAAGCGGCGGGACCAAATGCGAAAGAGGCTGTGAAGAGACGTCGGAAGTCGAGTGCAAAGTGAGGTTGCGAAAGATGTGAAGCATGAGGTGAGGGAGCTATGAACTGAACAGAATGGAACCAAGTGTCTTGGCGGCTAAAGACTATTGCCAGCTCAGAGTCTAAGATGTTTTGTCTACTGGAGGATGTCTATGTACATCGCAGCCAGCGATGCAGCAAGAAGCTTCTGTTGAGTAGGCTGACACTTCGTCACCCTTTGATCAGACTCCAGAAATGTACGCTATTCGCAAGCAGGAGCGCAAAGCCGCTGATCCAGAAATCCTCGCGATGAAAGGGTCGAGCTCGTAAAATATCCCAAACTGCTGTGTTATCGCAATACCACATTGATGTCAGAATTACAAAGCTTCGTAATGTGATATCCCATAGTGCTACAAGCCCTGGTATACCCAACGCAAATCTTTCTGCCAAGAAGATTTTGAGGACTATTCGTCTGTATTGTGCTATGTGGGTTGATTGACGCACATACTGATCCATCTCGGAGAAATGGAAAGATCGAATGTCTGAGATTTTGTATTCTTCGTCTGACGATTTGCGTGAAGTTTCCGGGTAGGCAGCTGCAGGTGCTGGACAGCGGAGGCGGCGGAGAAGTTCCCATCTTACGTTCTCGAGCAAGCCAATGCGGGGCGTGTCTTCGGTCGGGAATTGTGAAGCGTGTTTCATTGCGTGGAGTAGGTCAGGTAGAGCCGGTGTTCCATCGATCGTCACTGTTCGATTCTTCTCGTCTGTGAACAGACATTCCCGATCGAAGGCCTCTTTAGCATGAGCATAGTGCAGGAAACGGCTGTAAAAAGCCGGCGAGATGACTTTCAGAGTCAGCGTGCTGTCGTGATCTTCTTTGTACGTGAAATTTGTTGAGTATAGCACAATTTCCTCGTCATGATAATGTGCGGGCTCGTAGATGACTCGCAGCGGTCGCTCGGCGTGCTCGACACTTTGTGTCAGGAAGTCTCGGAACATCTGCTCAAGAATTTTCTCTTCAGAAGTGTATGCTCGGCCGATACTGGTGGTACCGACGACCTCTGGTCTGAACCACACATGGAGCTTCCGACGGAAGAAGAGCTTTGCTGCCTCCCACACGATGCGCGGAAATGTGGCAAGGCCTACCCACCACCACACCGCGATGAACTTGGTAAGTTGCCAAGAAGTGATCTTTTCTGGGTCCTCAGGATTACCCTCCGAGAACACACGTGCTACAATCTTTGCGTGTTCTTTTGAGGACTTTAGCACAATGGTGTTGTCAATCTTGATGTGTCCAGTCTCTTCGTACGCTGCAAGAGGGTCGATGGCGCGCAGTGAGTATGAACCTTTGCGGCTGTTGAAAGGCGAGACGTGGAAGTCCTTCTCCCACGAGTCTGTGAAGACCTTGGTTGTGCGCTTCTCCGCGTCATCGCCCTCCGTCTGAGCAGTAGCGTCTGCCCTTAACAGGTACAAGCGTCGTTCATCGAACGTGTTGTTGACCTCGATTACCATGTACTTCAGACTGGCATAGGAGTCATAAATGTAGTAGAATGAGGCAGGATTGAATGAGTACGACAGCAATCGCGGCGCGGTGACCAGATAAGCGAATGCATAGTCTCTACTTGTCACGCCTTTGGTGTGCAGAAATCGACGCAACTTCTCCGACAGTGTATGCTGGTCTTCGCCACTTCTATGAAGATAGTCCGCAGCGCGAACATCAAACCATCCGGCACTCGGACTGTCAACGGATATGACCGAGCCAATTCGGCCAGTGAAGCCAACAGGAACACCAACAAACAAATAGCTGTAGGAGAAAGAATGTTTCTTGGGAAACATCCGAGAATGGGTGGTGCGGCTTGGTATGATCGATGGTGGCAGAAGAGCTTCGTCGATCCGCTGGCCGCGCAAGGAATGACCTGAAGGCCGCGATTGCAGCTGCTGCTCACGAAATACAATGGATCCAGCAGCAGCACCACAAATGGCCAAAAGAGCAAAGATTCCAAAGTAGATCTGCGTTTCGCGATTACTCCAGTCGATCCTTATCAGCCCTTGAATGCTGGGCAGAGTCCAAGACCGTGACCACCACAGCCCATAGATGTTGTGTAGGGCAAGAAACAGTCCGAGGTCCTGCCTCCACGTCAAGTCGCTGTTCCATATGCGGAATATCCAGAGAGGCTGGAAGAGCAGTGTCCGCACTGCGATGGTCTTGTGAGGCTCAGTGAAGATGCTCCATAGTAACGTTGAGAAGGTCCAGAGGGCAAGAAGGAGTGTTGACGTTGTGGCGTCCTGTTCTGGTGGGTTGGCCTCCACCTTGAAAGTGACTCCCATCTGGCGAAGTCTGGTGGGAAGCTGCCAGCTCTCACGACTGGACTGTTTTCATGACGAAGGCTGTAGATAAGAATGATGTCGGTTGCCGGTGCAAGATGGTGACAGCAGGAAGCAGAACCTCGAAACGAGGTCAGTTGCCAAGCCTGCGCATTCGAGACCTCCGATGTGTCACTTCCCTTCCTTTTGCTTCCTCCATCGACATCGCATGTTCTGCATCCACGGCCAAATGTCATCCACAGTCACGCCAATGGTAGTATTGTGTGCTGTAAAGTCCAAAACCGACGCTCAATCTCGCCGTGGGCACCCGCCGCGCGACATCAGCCAGATGGAAGACAGGCGCGTGCCTTGACTAGACTTTCTGGCTGCGATCTGCCCTCGACAGCAATCGACCACCTCGCTGTGCAATTTCCAAAGGTTTGATGCGGTTGTCCGACTGACTGACGGCTGAGCGCAACTGGTGGTTGTTACTGCCAACTGAACCTAGCTGAACTACCATGAAGCTCCTGTGCGACCTCTCTGGTCTCCAACTCATGCCGGTAAAAGTCCTCTCCAATCTGCAATTCCGGCATTTGCTGTCTGGAGTCGACCTCGTATATCTGATACTCGCTTGCGTCAACCTCACAATGTGAGGCCGACGATGAACTGAGCTCCTTCGCATTGGTGGATCCATCTTCATTTTCACGACTGCTCGTTCGAGATCTTCTGAGGCACCAGAGCAATGCGACGACACAGAGGACCGATACAACGACTGCCATTGCGATGAGCCCTGCAAGTTTCGCTGTGGTGAGGTGGGTACCAGCGTCGCCTTCGGGTGACGGACGGTGTATCGCTGTCAGGCGCTGCTTTACCGATGAGTCTGGGAACAACGCCTGGGAGACGGAAAAGGTCCGGCGATCGTAATCAGCAATAACATATGCCTCCTGCAAGAAGGTTCGCCCAAGAAACAATTGACTTGCATTTTGTGCTTGCTTGATTGGGAACCACCGCGTAGTATTACCGATAATTGGCTCTGAAAGCACCTGGTCGAACGCTGCGTACGGAAGCACGATATCAACGGTGCCACTCGAGTCGCTTCCTGTTTAAGTCAGTAAAATTATCCAATGATCATGAGGTGTTGGACACACCCGACTGGCCCAATGTAAATGTGAAGCTTGGATTCTGAGCTACGAGTGCAGCATGCGCAACTTCGTCGATCAGATACAGCTGGCCTTGAGGATTCCAGGTCAAATTGAACTGCTGCTGGAAGGCATTGCAGGTTTCCAGTGGCAACCAAATCTCCGTCACAAGGGAATTGATGAAGATGTTGACACTACTCGTCAGCAGTGGTGACGCACCAGCGGTGTCGTATATGATCGATCTTAAGCTGACAGTCAGGTCGCGTGAAACCATGGAATCGAATGCGAAAGTCTGATTGTTTGTCCGGAAGCGGGTCTCATCGTAGCCGCCAAAGATGAGGCTTCCGAAAACGTCACGATAGTACGCGCCGGCTGTGTAGGCCCACCTGCATGGCGCATCTGTTACCACCTGACGAGAAATCGCAGATTTGGGAGACTCACGAAGTTGACGAGACAAGCGACTGGTTGACCAGTGCACCTAGAATGCTCAGCTGAGGATCTTGCAGATTGGAGAAATTCATTGGAAGAGGGCTCAATCCGAGTTGCCCTACGAAGTATTCGTCGTCCCAAACGCCGGCAATGAGCTGATGCTGCAGGGAAGGGAGGCCGGATCCAGGTATACCAAGACTGACAACATCATAACCATACGAGCCATTGCCATCCCGTCCAATCCGGAGCTCCTCATCCGCGGGTAGATTGTAGATTACTCCGTCGATACCGTTTTCCAATCCTTCTGTGGACCACGAAGAAGACTTGTTGCTTTCGAAAAGGCCACCCCTAAGATCTGCGCATTTTTCGAGCAAAGGATTGACTTTGCTGCAGCCAGGGTCAACGATGACCCAAGGCACGCTTCCTGCATTGGCTGATGTACTAGGTAGGACGCGAAGAAGTTGAGGTGGAGTGCCGACTTGGATGTTGAAGCTTGACCATCGACCATCTGCGCCGTCCCAGGAGAAGCTCGGGCTGATGCTCAATGGCTCTGGCACAGACTTTCCAAATACCGCTATGATGGAGACACAGAATATTGTTGCGACTCTGCAGATCGCCATCGTGTCGAGCCTCTGTTGAATGTTCGAGTAAGTTGGCTTGTGTGCTCGAGCATGAAAGACAGACTACGAAGCTATGGAACTTCACATCGGAGACTCCCGAATGCGACTAGGCTTTGAAAGACGTGAAGTCCGTGATGCAGGATGCATGGCCCTGCACCCACCCCTTCGGTCTGAATATCGCCCTCGGTGAACTCTAAAATATGTAGAGCTGACAACTGCACTAGTCCACAAATGACATCTTTCCTTTGTGGCTTTCAGCTGAAACGCTCAGCCACAATCCATCTGAGGCCGCAGTCCACGGCCTTCGGCCAATCCCATCACGGTTACGATTGTTTTCAAGACAAGCTCCTATGAAGTCTTGTCCCGAGAGCTTCTCTGCTCTCGAGCGACGCTCTCCTACTGGCGAAAAGTCCTCTCTCACAGCTTGCATGCTTCTGCGTGGCGAACTAAAGGTTAGATCGACTTTGGCCAGTCACCTAACATGCCCTGTCAGCCCAACACTGCAGATTCTTCTCGACCGCGGCACGGAAAGAAAGGCACAACATGATGCTAGCAAATTCCCGGTCGCCCCTACATGTGCTATGCAATCCTTCGAGAACCATGGGCGCTACTTGGCTTGCTCGCCCTGAATGGCGTACACAAAGATATCAGATTTGTAGATTCGCCATCAGTCGCACTGCCCTTGAGACAGCATAATCAAATCCACGACCAGCACCTCACAGGTCAAGTCAAGCAGCGTCAGGTCCACGATGGCTCCTCGAAGCCTTCTTCTCTGGGCTCTGCTCACGTTCACATGTAGATGTACCTCATCACAGTGTAAGTACGATAGCACTGACATTCAACACAGATCTGGTGCTGATCCGAAACACCCAGACTTCAACACGACGCTGAGCACTATTACGAGCGAGAGCGCAGAGACTACATCGTCGGCAGACTCGAAGTATATCGCACCATATGCAACACACCGCAGATATGTCTGGACATTGGCCACATGGCGCGGGATAAATTCTGCTGTCGATTTCGTCACTGTTGGAACAGTTTTCGTCGGCTTTGACCCGACAGCCTCTACTGCATCCTCTACCACGATATTCCACTCCGAGTACCGCAACAAGTCGGTAGAGCTGTGGACGAGAACGGACACCAACTCTGATGGAACGGTCACAGCAACAGCGACAGATTTGAGTGGAAGAGAAATCACCTTGTAAGGGAGCACTTCGACATCCAGCCCTGTGCTAATATCTCCGCAGGGCATATCCGACAGCCTATAATACTATTGATGCCGGCGTCACATGGGCTGTCCTGACACCTTCCAAAAGCGATGACTCCACGTGCTGCTGGTACAATTTTGTGTCCGCCACTCCTCCAACTCCGATAGTATCTCCGGCACCGAATACAGCCGCCGACTTTGATGATCCTCAAGGACTCAAATATACTCTGACCTACCTTTTCAGAGACAATCGCTTTAACATTCCGAACGATCAGCTACAGTTCCCCTTGCCAGCTGCTGTGACTGATGCGCCTATGTGCACGGCAGATCTCTGCGGCATTAGAGGTGGCGGGATTCCACGAACTCACATCTCTGTGGGAACCACGCAGTCCTATCTCTTGGCTACAACGACGACCACGCTGACTGGTATTGGGACTCAATTCCAAGTGCTGCCTACGCCTCTGTTGCCGCATCATACATTGGCCGTGGTGCCGGCTCCCACGATGCCCATTGTTGCCGGCAGCCCCGAGACAGCGGCTGAAAGTCATGGGGTGGACGAGCCTGCAATATCGACATCACAAGTCCCTAATGTTATCTCACTTCATGGTCCTGGCCCGCAGCAACCACCACAGGAAAGCGTCCCTCAGCCTCCACCGACAACGATCATCTTCAACTCTGTCACCCTTCGCCCTCAAGCATCGGCTGTGATTGTTGATGGCCAGACGCTTGCCCTTGGCTCTGCTTTAACGCTAGGCTTTGGGCCTTTGGCGACGACTGTCGCGCTGCACAACTCAGACTCTTCGATCATCCTTCAAGTCAACGATAAGGTCTCAACCCTTCAGTTGTTTCCGACGCCAGCACCAGCACTGGCGAACCACCATCTACCTCCATCCTTCACAATGGGCTCACAGGTTATCACGGCAAATTCAGAATCTCAGTATATTGTCCAGGGAGAGACTCTTACACCGGGCTCTCGGATTGTCATTGCAGGCTCAACGATCAGCCTCGCGCCAAATGCGCAAGCACTCGTCATTAATGGACAAACCCAGACGCAAGCTATAGCCGCACGAATCACGCCAGCACCAAGGCTGACCCTCGGATCGATGGTCTTCACAGCTGATCGCGCCTCACGATTCGTAATTCAAGACCACACATTGAGACCGGGAGGTGGACCAGTTGTGCTCGATGGAGGCAAAACAACAGTGAGCCTTGCGAGCAATGGTGCTCAAGTCGTCGTCAATGGCAAAACGACGAAGTTGCAGCCCAGTGGAGCAGCCGACTCGATTACCGTCGGGTCGAAAATCTATACCACGAATGCTGATGGAAACTATGTCGTTGATGACCAGACTCTTAGTCCGGGAGGTTCTGCGATCACAGTCCAAGGGACTAAGCTGAGTTTGGCGCCTGGAAGAAGATATGTCATCATCGATGGAAAGACAGAACTTGTTGCTCACAGTACCACTGGGGAAAACGAGGAGGAGTATGTTTGGACTGCTTTGGGTTCAGCCACGACAACACCTGTGGCAGCAGGAGTGACAATGGACAACGGGCCTGGTGCGGAAAGCTCTGCATCATCATCTTCGTCAGTCAGTAGCAGGCGCATGTTTGACTGGAAGCATCTCTCTCAAATTCTCCCATTCGTGCTCAGCATGATCGTCTGTTGGTAGAATGGAGTCTCGAGGTAATTCACAATATCAAAATCTCACTCTTGCAAATGCAAATGCAACCTAAATCCCAAGACCTCCCCTTCTCTTCACCAAAATCAACGTATCATAACGCCATCGCAAGCTCCAACAACCTCTCATAATCCGGCGTCCCCCATCCCGTAACCGCATCCCACCCCTCCACAGCCTTCCACGAAGCCCCCTCCACAAACGGCGTATCCAGTCCCGTAACCTTATCAATTCCTGTACAACCACTACTCCCACCCTTCACAACATCCGTCAGCGCCTGAAACGCCTGCCCATAAATCCAAGGATTCAGAAATCCTAATGTACTCTTCCCCGCTTGGAGTCTTTTCGCGTTCAACAAGGCGATGATCCCCGCGAAAGCAGGCGCCGAGGCCGATGCACCGGAAATATTCGTTTCGTTACCTTGATCGAAGACTTTGTATTGGTATGCCTGAGCAGCGACGTCGGGATAGCCGCGTCCCCTAGGTTCATACAGACCTTTCCAAGAATCTCCTACAAAATTCAGATATTTTGCTACAGCGTCTTTTTGATAGTCCGGGGCGGGCCAGGTATCGCTGAAACCTCCAGAGGAGAAATCTATGGCTTCTTCGGGATCGATTTTCCAGGTTCCCCCTACGGCTGTGACGTAGGGACACGACGCTGGGAAGAGAGGCATGAAACGGGTGGTGTTTGTCCCGTCGTTTGTGAGACAGGCGCTTCCGACTCCGCTGTCGCCGGAGGCGACTAGGACGCTGACGCCGCGGGCGCCGAGTTGGCCAAAGAGGTCGCAGACTTTGCGGCGGTAGGGTTCTGGGATGCTTTGTTCGTTTTCGCCGTAGGAGACGGAGATGGTGTGGGGGAGTTCTTGATCGTGTTGGGAGAGGATGTAGTTGAGCCAGTCGAGGTAGGGTTCGTTTTGGTTGACTGCTTGAGTGGGTTGATCGAGGTCTGGGACGAGTTTGCCAAGGCCGCCGACGTTGTAGGAGTGTGTGTTTATGGGCCAGCCGGTGGCGAGAATGTATTGTAGGTCCAAGTTAGCTTCGGAACTGCTGACGTTGGAGGTTTGTACAGTTTCGAGTGGAGGTGCTCCGTTGATTGTGTCCCAGGTGAACCTGACACCGTTGGCGCGTGGGAAGTAGTCTTCAGTGAATTTGCTCAAATCATCGAAGCGCGGGTGTTGTTCTAGAAAATTGGCAAAAGCCATGTATCCGCTTGTGGCATTGTCGATCTGTGGGTCATCCGGTATTTTGTAAAGTGCTCGCAGGCAGTCTGGGGTCACATGTTTGCCATCACAAACGGATTTGATGTCCTTAGGGTCTGCAGGAGGCGTGTATGGATGATCATCGCCGACTTGCTCTGCTTGGTATATTGTGCTGCGCATGGATTGCATCACCGAGAATCGAGTAGTCGGTTGTACCATGTCGATATAACTAGAGGTAGTTAGTATGCTTCATCAAAGTGTCAAACTGTTGATGTTTGACGTACTCGCAGACTTTGTCCGGCACTGAGTAGTTGAGAGTGCGGAGGAGCTTCTGCCCATCGACATCTTCGAACACGCCGAACGAGGTATCTAGCAAATCGTTCGCAACACCTACTTCGCAAACGAAGTTAATCCACTCTCCATCTTGCGCGATCGCGCTGTGATCAACTCCACCCTTGACGAGCCAGGCCAGTACCGCTTCCGTCGACTTCTCTTTCGGTCTCAACATGGCCTTGAGCTCATCGCGCTTCAGGTATTGAGCATACCGAGGATGTGCTGGATCTGAAATGGAATATAATGTCTGCTCAAACAAACCCGGATTTGGGGCCGACATCGCGATCCTCAAGTGTATTCGGTCGTGATTTTGTGCCTCCCCAATTTGACGCCAGCCATCAGGTATCTGGCGTAGTGACTCCATTACTTTGGCACTGGCTGTGCCGGCGAACGCCAGAAATACAGTGAGCAGCATGCTGACTGGCTCACCGAGATGAGTAGCTGCTACCAGAACGAAGAGTTTTGCGGACTATCTGTCAGAAATAGCGGCGTCCAGGGATGTGATGCAACTGGTATAATTAGTAGAAAACGAATGTGGGGGGCGAATGTGTGGAGCGAACGTGCAGAATGAATGTACAACAGAATGAAAGCACAGAAGGAACACACAGAACGAATGTGCAGAAGAGAGTCGTGATCATGCTTGGAAAAGCTACAGTAGGATCAGCTCATCCCTTGAACATGATGCCAATGTCGTGGCCGCAAACAACCTAGTGTTATTGCCAGGCTCTTCATGATTTGGGTAAGCATGAGGAGGGCATGATGCTCTCAATGCATGCAGTGGTGCAGGGCAGAATCCCACTCCTCGCTGGCCAGCCCTTGCGAGACAGAACACATGCGAGTAGGGCAGTCCGCGAGCAAACTTCGTAAAATGAGCCAATGCACAACCTTGTTGAGCAGAGTAGCCAATGGAGTTCATCAACTTGGATCTTCACACTTTGGCCCATGCGATGAATCTGTTCCCCGCCCGGTTTGAGTTCATCAATACATTTCGGCTACTCACTTTCGCTGATGAACCGGATGACGTCCGACGGACGCCATCTGTAGAGAGCGAATCCGAAGACTGGCGTCACCAGGTACCAACGATGTGACCAGGCACACAAAGGGGAAAAGACAGATACGAGACGAACGTGCGCCGTCGTACTTGTCAAATTTGGGGCCACGAGAGATGTCAGGTACATCGTTCTTGTGGACAACCAAAGTACGAAGATTGACAGGATGAATGCTTGATACTTTTCGTGTCCGACTGGGATATCGAACCTCGAGCGCCAAGATAAGCGCGGCAGGAGCAAAGTTTCAATGAGAAGCTGCTTCGACAGACACAGTCTTGTGATCATGGTGCTTGCTGGTGACGAAGGAGAGCGCGCCTTGTTCTGTGTAAGTCTTGAGTAGCGACGCGGTGCATTGAGGAAGGTAGGTGGCGCCGTGAAGCCGAGGAGTGGCATGGCTGTGCTGGGATGACTGGCTGTGCGATAGATGAGCGTTGTTTGAGAAAGCCGCCGCATTGATCTGTGCGGGGCATGGAGCTGAGCATGAGGATGAGAATAGCACTGCGCCAGGTTCCAGAACAGCAGCGGCGTCTTCAGTGGCAGAGTTGATGATGTCTTCCGAAGTCGTGGACAGTCCACTTAGCTTGGCTATTTCACCAGATTTGTATGAAGGCGCTTCGTCCGCGGACAATTTGAGAGGCGAGAAGAGGTCATCATCAGAGTCCAGCTCGTCGTCGGCATCATATGTCGTCGCCTCGACCCGGCAAAGCGTCTTGATGAGCGGAGGCTGGGGAGGGTTGCGCGGGTCGTGGTCGTCGCTGCATCGGGAGGGAAGTGCGGGGGACGCTTTCTGCTTGGGCGCCTTCTTCGTGGTGCAAAAGTGAGCGATTGCA
Source organism: Cercospora sesami (assembly GCA_013365235.1). Taxonomy (NCBI): domain Eukaryota; kingdom Fungi; phylum Ascomycota; class Dothideomycetes; order Mycosphaerellales; family Mycosphaerellaceae; genus Cercospora; species Cercospora sesami. Next base: position 20,018 of record JAASLG010001493.1, read on the forward strand.
AGTCCGATGAGGCACACGCTGATGAGGATGGCGAAGAGCGGGATGTGGTTGCCGAGTGGGGCTTTCGGGGATTGGGGGCTCTGCATGTTGGATGGTATTCTGATTGCTGTCGATGAACGTCTGGGACTGTTGTGCTCTGATCTGAGGAGATGGCTTTCTGGAGAGCACAAGAAGCCATACTGGAGAGGTCCATATATCACTTCCCTTACCATGCATGTATTGAAGCCCGCCGTCTTCGTCTTCGCGCGAGACAGCGGCTAGGAGCATACAGGACACTCAACGCGTACCCGAAGACACGCGTGTCTCTGTCGGGCACTTCTGCATCTGCTCTGTCTGACGCAGGACCAGCGACACCTGCTCATGTTGCGCCATGCTGTCTTCCAGCAAGGCAGCAGATGGTGGACGAGGATGGACGAATGGCGTTGCGGATGATTTCATCGGAAAGGCAAGGATGATGTGGGTGGAGCACGACAACGCCTCGGGACAAAAAGAGGAGCGCGAGCGCACGCGTCGAATATTCGCGCCGCCTGACCGCCTCGCAATCAGGTAGTCATATCGTCGCCAACGCCAGCACCCACTCCCTCCTTCCTCACTCCACTTCTCCCTGCACGCGCCCGCCGCAATCCACTCACACAAATTTCCATATGGAAGCTATCCTGCTGCAGACCACCACCGAAGACCACTCGCACCCGCCGATACAATAATTCCTCCGCCGCCTATATCCGCAAACCACAACCTAAGACCTGAAGCCAGGACACACAAGGCATCTCCGCATCTAATCCTCCTCTCCGCGTAGCCCCGTGTCCACGAGCAGAAGTGCCGCCAAAATGCGGGAACGGAACATGCTGAAACAGGCGCTGGAGAGCGGCAAGACAGTCTCCAAGGCTGCTCGCTCCAAGGAAAGCACTCCTCCGCTCAGCAGAAGCGGTAGCGCTGCGCCGTCTCCGCGCGGATCGCGCATCGCCAGTAGGGAAGGCTCCGACGACGAAGACGCTTTTAGCGACGACACTGAGTGGAGCACACGAAGTATCGATGCGCTCGTTGCCCCGCCTCTCGAGTACGACGACGGCTCCGATGCCTGGATCGCTGTTCTGGAGGACCGCATCAACGCCATTACCGACCGCAAACGTAGCTCCACCGAAGGCCGCGAGAACGACATGAGCGGCTTCAATCTGATCCTGACCCGTCACTTTGCGCAACAGCAGCTGCAGCCACGCGCTGACGAAGTCGTGGCCGCGCTTTTGAAGAGCGTGAAAGCGGGCCAGAGCGAGCGTGAGGTGGTATTGGCCCTCAAGGCTTTGGCACTGATCATCATAACTGAGCCCTCCGAGACTATCTACGATTCGGTGGCAGATGCATTCAAGCGGACCATTAATGACTCCCAATACTCGAATGCAAAGAGTGCTGCTATTCACGCGCTGAGTGTGGCTACCTTCTATGGTGGAGCCACACTCGAAGAGACGGAGGAGATCATGGATCTGTTCCTGGATATCGCATCGACGGACGGTGCAGTCATCGATGAGGCGGATAACGGCGATGTCGTGGTGGCAGCCCTCGAAGAATGGGGCTTCTTGTGCACTCAAATGGACGATATGGAGGAAATGACAGAGCCAGCCATGGACACATTCGTCGATCAGCTCGAGAGCAGCGACGTTGGCGTGCAAATTGCCGCTGGCATCAACATTGCCCTCTTGTACGAGAAGAGCTACACCGAGGCCGAGTCAGATGATGAACCGGAATCGGATGAGGAGGATGGTGCCAAAGGCCCACGAATGATCAAACGCTATACAGTCTACCGACAACAGCACAACCTCGAGCAGATCTTGGAGAAGATCTCGAAGGCCTCTTCAAAGCGTGTCTCGAAGAAAGATCGCAAGCAGTTGCATTTAGAGTTCAACGATATTCTCGCTACAGTAGAGAAGCCCACCAGAGGGCCTCGATACAGCACAGCACTCGACCAGGATGGCCGGGAATATGGGTCGAGACTGAAAGTCACCATACATGGCGGAGGCAAGATGACCATTGATAAATGGTGGAAGCTGCAGCGACTCAATGCCCTCAAACGCCTGCTGCAGAGCGGCTTTATGGTGCATTACGAGTTCAATCAGGTTGTTTTCGACAGCCTGCCCGTCATCGTGGAGGATGATTAGACGAACGACGTCTTTGGTTCCTGCGGCAATTTTGATTGATGAGGGTATATGAGAGACATGCTTACGAGTAACGACGCGCAACGAGAGACACATGCATATAATTTTTATCGCTAACACTTCCTATCCTGTCAACGACATATCTGTCCCGCTATTTCTCACAATGCATCTCAACAACTCCGCTGGCTCCAGAGCTACCCTGTTCTAGCTGCTCTAGGAGAAACTGTAACACCTCTGGTGGAGCTGCAGCGTGTCGAAACGAGTGCCCAGCTCCAACCCCGCCGCAGCACGTCGTAAGATTGAAAAGACGGAGTCATCATCAGGACGTACGCTTTCTCTTTCTCACCAACTCACAAAATCTCGTCATTTACGACTACATCGCCAACAAGCCTGACCGGTACGACATCGACGAAATGGAAGTTGCGTCCGCCGCAAGAATGCCTGCATGGGTTGCGAAATATGATCAAGGTACCGTACAGCTACACATCATCATAAAGATGCATGCGGGTGTTCAAATTGTCTTTGCCTGTCACATTCTGCAAGAATGTGGTATGGCGGACATTTGATCTGAGATCATACCGTACGAACCTGAACAGGATAATTCCTGCGTCTGAGGGACATGCTTCTATTTTGACTCCCCCTTTCTCTGCATAGTCAGAGAATGTCTTGTATTGACTAAAGCAGCATTATCATCACTACCAACGTGAACGACGATCAAGATGTCTACTGACAAGATCACGTTCCTCACCAACTGGTAGTTTTTATGGTCCCTCATCGTGAAGTGTAGAGTTGAAGAGACTAATTGAAACAAGGCACGCTACGCCATACCACGCCCCTTTGTACCTCGCCCAAGCCAAAGGCTTCTTCAAGGATGAGAATATCAAAGTCGCTCTCTTGGAGCCAAACGACCCAAGCGTGCGAAGACACTCTCCCCACACTCAAGAAATTCCATTAACGCATATCCAGGACGTAACCGAAATCATCGGCTCCGGCAAAGTCGACCTAGGCTTCAAAGCCATGATCCACACCCTCGCAGCCAAAGCCCGCAACTTCCCCGTTCTCTCCATCGGCTCCCTCCTCAACGAACCCTTCACCGGCGTCGTCTACCTCAAATCCTCCGGCATCACTCCCGACTTCCACACCCTCAAAGGCAAAAAAATCGGCTACGTGGGAGAATTTGGTAAAATCCAAATCGACGAACTCACTTCTCACTACGGAATGAAACCATCCGATTACACTGCCGTCCGCTGCGGCATGAACGTCTCCAAAGCCATCATCAAAGGCGAAATCGACGCCGGAATCGGATTAGAAAATGTCCAAATGGTCGAATTGGAAGAATGGCTCGCTTCGCAAGGTCGTCCAAAAGATGAAGTTCAAATGCTTCGCATCGATGAACTTGCTGAACTGGGTTGTTGCTGCTTCTGTTCGATTCTCTATATCGGAAATTCCGACTTCATCGCCTCCAACCCGGAGAAAGTGGCCTCGTTTATGCGAGCTGTCAAACGCGCTACGGATTTCGTGCTGGAGAGTCCCGAACAAGCATGGAAAGAATATGTGGATTTCAAACCTGTTATGGGAACGGAGTTGAATCGGAAGATTTTCGAAAGGAGTTTTGCGTATTTTTCGAGCGATTTGAGGAATGTGGAGAGGGATTGGGAGAAGGTTACGAGGTATGGGAAGAGGTTGGGGGTTCTTGAGGAGGGCTTTGAGATGAATTATACGAATGCTTTTGTGGAGGGGTGGGAGGCGGAAAAGGAGCAGAGGGATCCTGTGGGGGATCAGAAGAGGATGGTGATGTTGCAGGAGGTGGTTAAGGTGGAGGGGGGATTTAAAAGGTTGGATGTTGAGAGCGGGGTTGTTAAGGCTATTGCTGCTGTTGCTTGAGCTGGAGCGAGCCTGCGTCGTTCTTGATGCAGGACTGTGATGGCACGTGAAAGAGTCATGAGTGGTCATGCAGACGGGACTTGACTTCCTGATATGGCGAAGTGTTGAAGTATGTTGCGACTTCATGGATCGGCTTGGGCACTTCCATTCGTTTATATATCGCCTAAGCTATGTTGAAGTTTGCCAATTCTTGTGTGAAACGAGTGTGTATCAGTGTTGAAGTCTGACTATCGAACAGTATTTCATCGCGAATCATTTTGCTTCGTCCAGTTGTGTACTAGAAGCAAGATCATCATCTCCTCGCAGCGATGCTGCTACTTTGCATCTCTCTTCTTCGCCAATTGCAAGATGTGGTCGTTGAAGAACCAGCGTCCTAGATCTTTCTCAGGAATGGCATGGGCACCTTCCACTTTGCCAACGCAGACGCCCTCGCTGGCTCCGCACAGACAGTCGAAGGAACGATCGAACTTCCATTCAGTGGAAGGGTAGAAGAAGGTCAAGCTATCACCTTTCTTCACATCACGATCTCTTGCGACTCTGACCTCGCCGGCCAGTCCAACACTCTTGTTCAAATGAGCAATTTCCCCGTTCAGTTCTCCTTGCAGCGGAGCTCGAGGATAATTGCCATTCTCATCAGGTGCGTAGGTATGCACTTCCAGAGACGGAGCGCAAGAGTGGTTCATGTACAGCAACGCACTCTGTGGGTCGGTATGAGTGGTTGCCGAAGTCTGGATTGTCTTCCAGGTGGCCGATGGTTGGGGTTGGTGGCTGGTCAGGTAGGCAAAGTGAGCTCCTGCCGGCAGGTCCACCTTGGAAACGATGCAGAGTCCTGCTGGAGTGTCTTCGAATGCGACCAAGTCTTCAAGACCATTGACGGAGAGATCGTAGGCGGACTGAGTGCTCAGACGGGAATCCTTTTCGAATGGCTTCTTGGCGCCATTGGTTACACCATTGGTAGTGCCGTTGGCGGGGCTGATGACTGATCCTTGAGTCATCGTTGGCGTTTGTTGGCACAAATGTTTCGACTCGTTCCTGGTACTTGCTGTCTGATGCGGCTCGTTCTTTCTTTGTTGTACGCTGTTGCTGAAATTGATAGGTAATGTTGATTAGGTCAATCCGATTAACGAATTGCCTTGAGTAATAGGCTGAAGAACTCAGCAACGAATTCCATAGGCTGTTGTTGTGTGTGTTTTTCGACAATCAGTTAGGTCCCTTGAGGCAATGTCAAGAAAGATGGAAATCAGAGGGAAGGGATGAGCTGGCATTTCACGAGATACCCTGTTGCTTAAGGCCGAGGTCTGCAACTTTAGTTAGTGTGGGTCAACATGCCGTGCATGGTTTGACGAAGGGCTTGCTAAGTTAGAGCTTGCTGAGGCCAGACGCCGTGCAATTGTGCGAAAAGCATCTGCCATTCCGATCGTCCGGATGGGGTCAGAATTGCGCCTGGCCAGCGAGAGGATGGGATGGGGCCAGTAAGCAGAACGTCACGTCTCCTCATTGCTCTTACTTCGCCGCCCTTGAGCTCACGAACAGGACCTTCGATGGCCTCGCTGGTTCATGGAGTAACTGTAGCTGTCCGGTTTGTGCCGAGCTCAGCAGTCTCTGAAGAAAGCTTCATCTGAGCTTCAGGATTGCGGTGCGAGCAGCGTCAGCACGTCTAAGTTCCAGCTGGAGCCGGAGCTCTCCTGCTTGGGCTGATGCCGAATACGCTGCCCACTCTGGCAGCTCTCTGATCCTGCATCTGCAGGCAGAGGATGCTCCATCGCGTAGATGATTGTGGCTGCATGATGGAAAGCGTCGCCGCCGTCAGCATGAGAGAAAGAAGAGCACAAAATTGTCGGCCACGACTTCTGCACGCGACTGTTCTTAGCGACGCGACGCGACGCGACCCATCTGCGGAGGGAACGAAGGAACCACATGCGTGTCCACGCACATGTTACACCCGATCTGCCCAACAACATGCAATCCTCACACGTGCCCTACGCGTTCTTTGAGCAATGTCCTCAGCCAACGACGCGACATGGCGAGCCGCCGTGGAAGCAAATCTACAGGAAGCCCGGAAACGCAGAGGACGGCTGGGTTTGAAGAAATCAAGAGCCGGCTGTACTACATGCAAGACGAGGAGAATCAAGTGTGATGAATCGAGGCCATGCCAAAATTGCACCTCTACCGGCCGCAAATGTGTCTACGTCGGAACTGTAACGACTGCAAGAGAACGCAGCGATGACAGCAGAAGCCTAGTTCAGGGATGTCTTGTCAACAACTTGAATATGAGCGACGAGGAAAAGCGAACATTCAGCTACTTCTTAAACCACACCGCTCCACGACTTGCTCAGAATTTGGACAAGGACTTCTGGTGCGGCCATGTACTGCAGATCGCTCATCAAGAGCCTCTTGTTTTGGACTCGCTGTTGGCTCTATCGACATTGTACGAGCATCCACAGTTCATGAAAAGCTTTCATCTGGCTGCGGAGGACGACAGTAGCACGAACGGCGTGCACACGTCGCTATTGCAGCGGCCCATCGAGCGCGAGCACGTCAAAGCCCTAAAGCACTACAATCGAGCCATCTCTCGATTCCAAGAGAAGATGTACGATGGCAGCGCAACCCCACTTCTCGCAATGCTTACCTGTACTCTCTTTATCTGCATCGAAATCATCAGGGACAACATATTTGGCGGCGTCAGTCTTTTCATCACGGGCGCGACCCTCATGCGACAATTCTCCAGCTGCCCTGAAGGCATGAGTCGCTCTCTGTATGATGCCATCAGACAGATCTTCGCCCGAATTGCTGTTTCTGGTGCTCTAATGGGCCACCCTGCCGAGCATGATGTGGAGGAATGGGCTGGTAAATCTCCTCACGATGCAGGAGCATTTTCGACTGTAACTGAGGCGCGAAACATGTTGTTCCGTCTGCTCGGCGAAAATCATGCAACGTTGAGACTCGCCAACTGCCACCGTAGAGAGGCACTCTCGCGAGGCATTTCGGGTGGCATTCCGGCCTTTGCTAACAACACGCTTGATGACTACGAGTTCGATGATCTGCCTCCGCCACCTCCGAGGCCTTATGAACTGCCCGAGAACGGTTATACAACAAATATGGGCACATGGTCGGCAGATCTGTACGAGCCAAACGGAGATGATGACAATATCCAGCGCGAGCACCAGCAGCATGATTATCGCGCGATCCTTGGAGGAGTTTCGGAAGATCTGTACGACCTCGCGTGGAAGCATGGCGACATTACGTCTGAACAAAGATCTACCATGAAACTGGGCGATCGACACTTCCCGTGCGACGACCAAGCTATCCATGACAGACGACGGCTATTGCTCTCGCGACTGAAACGCTGGCACGATACTTTTAAACGTATTCACCCTGAAGAGGACGAAGTTGCAGCTACACTCTTGATGCACCATCAGTTCGCCATTACATGGTTGTCAGCCTGTCCGATAGACGAAGAATGTGCCTTTGACAGCTGGACGCAAAGTTTCAGGGAGATTCTCCGATTGTCCGAAATCTTCCTCGCGAAGAGCGAACGCTCAACTTTCACATTCGAAGTCGGCACTGTTCCTGCCTTGGCCTTCGTGGCTGGAAAATGTCGAGTCCCATCCGTACGCCGCAAAGCCCTATCTCTCTTGTCCCAAGCGTCATCCAAAGAATCTATGTGGTGCGCTCAATCGGTTGCTGAAGTCCTCGCCCGACTGATAACGATCGAAGAACAAGGGCTTGGTCTGCCTCCACCATGTGTCGGCTCGTTAACAGGGGCTAGCGGTGGTGATCTGTACATCGATGACTCTGTCCTCCCACCCGAAGATCAGCGCGTGCACGACTTCGGCATACGCGTGAACGAACCTGCCGGTCGATATGATATTCGTATCAGTCGTTACTTCATCGATGTCGAGACCGGTGCTCGGATTAAGGTACTGAGCGATCATCCGATATGAAATGCTTGCTGCGCTCCTGAAAATCGAGTTAGCACGGAAGCGCGTTTAGCATTGGCAAAGTCAAGGCCGTGCATGTTCGTAGACGGTATCTTCAGTCAGATTGATCCGTGTAAGAGGTAGCTCGCATCTGGCCCTGGCGCCGCGGTCTCAGTGTCTACTGGACGGGAAGTACCACCAATTTCACTCACCAGATCGCGTGGCCCGTAGCCGTATTGCCTGGCGAGCATTTCAGTGTTTCGCAGACGCACTTCTCGCATGTATTGCGCCTGGCTGGGCTCGTTGCTAGCGTTCTCGGTATCTCGAGTTGGAGGACGAGCGATGAAAAACCGAGTTGTTGCCCATCCGATAACCACGGCAGCGGCAGCAGCGACAATGACGACGAGCACCGTGACCATCGGATCCATCGCCATGGCTTAATGTTGCAGTGGCCTTCAGTGCCTGGAGTGTTTTGGTATCGCGGCGTGCTCACGGAAAGGGTTATGATCGTTGAAAGAAGACAACACGAACGAAAGGCAGCAGCAAGATGGTCGATCTGAACGAGTGTCAAAGATGAATCGAAACTTTACAGTCAAGAAGCAACCCGCCCGCCTTCTTGCTTAAGTCCTCAAACAACTGCTACCAAGCCATACACGGTCTCCACAGCCGCACGGATTCGGTGGAACTCCGGGACAAGAGGTGGGTCCGTGCCCCGTCTACATTTAGTCCTTCCTTCTCTCATCCCTCGCTTCTCAGCCGATGGATATTCCCGCGTGGATAAGACTAGTCTGGAAGGAGTGAACTCGACGTTTCCTGTCGATTGTTTCCCTTCACTTCGTGTGAGAGCGAGTGTATTCATCGGCTAGGTTGCCACGCGAACTTAGGGAGCTCTGCAACGTTGATTGATGGGATCAAGGGAGAGGGTCTGTCGACACCGAGCATGCAAGATTCTCTTGGCTTCCCCAGTACGACCTGCAGACGACGAACCTGGAAGACTTGCACCGCTCAGACCCACAAGACAGATATGGACAAAAGCCGGATCTTACTTTGAATCAGCTGGCGGACCAGAAGGTATCGCGAAGAGAGACAGGAGCTTTACAGTTGTCAACACTTCCGGCATAGTCGATCGAACCAATCACTGGCTTCGCACTGGACTTGTGCTACAGTCTCCGTCATACAACGATGCCCTGATTCATCTCAATCGGCTGAGAGGTGTAGAAATCGCAAGCAGCGACGCTGTGCGCAATACAATCCAATGCGTGACACCACAAGAGGGCCAAGGCAGCACGCCACAAGATTCAACTGTGGCAGTGACTCCCGACGAGAGCACGGCGAGCACTCTCAGCTCGAGCACTACAGGCAATGCCAATATGGCGGGCGACACTGGTTCGAGCACCGTGCAACGAAAGCCAGAGCTAAACGCGAGAGACAACCAGTGCCAAGCACAGTGCCAGTATGAGCACCGCGTTTCTGTGACCTCCCGGTGGATGAAGCCGCATCTGGTAATGGCGATCTCGACGTCTTCTGTCGCATACTTTGCCTTAATTCAAGTAAGAGCGAGAGTATCTATTGGCTGTTCTCAACATTTACATACATCTGGGCTCCCGAACAATTGCAAGCAGGATGCTCCTCGGCTCAACTCAGATCGCTGGCACCGCATGCAACGAAGCCTGTGCAATTGCTGCCCTTCCTCGCTAGAGCGAGCCGGTTCATATACTGGATTTCCTCGGCTCTGTAATAGTCTGGCTCCACATGCGATGTCACGTTCTGCTCGAAGACGAAATTCCTTTGCTCCTCAAGGGTATAGACTGGCCAGTGCTCTGCTTTCACTGTCGAGATTGTCAGTCAACGGACTCTGCACTTGTGATGGCACGACTTACCTCCTAGTTGCATATTCGGATCCCCAAAGTTGACAAAGCTAATCCACGATCTAGTCATCTGCAACGCGAGTGCCAGATATTTCTCGCGCTCAGATCCGCCCAACGGATTCGGGTTGCCATTCTGCGGATAGCCCAGACCTTCTGTGTTGTAGAACACAAATGCGACTTCCTGGAAATGCGGACTGCCCTGAATGTATGGCACGCCATTGGCTAGCACATTGAAGCGGTACGAGTGAACGTCCACGCCAGCTTTCGCCCAGCTTTGAGCTGTGAAGCGTCGCTTTGCGTGTTGTCGCATGTCACCCACGATGGCATTAGACCGCTTGTACTGCAATCCGATGCTGGCGTCTGGCCGTCCGGAAATGGTAGCTGGAATACCGATTTCTGGTATATCGGGATACAAGATGGCGAAGTCCTGCACAGTCGCATTGTCGTATCCCATTGCCGCAATGTAGGCCAGGAATTCAGCTGTGGTGTTCACGCTCGAGCTGAAACTGGCACCCTCGTCTGTATTGCAGCCGATGAGAAGCGGAACGCGTGGGAATTGTCCTTGGTCCAGCTGAGTATTGGGATCTCCTTCAATAAAGTCTCCATCGATAACAACGCCATACGCAGCACCACTTGTGGTGGTCGAGTTGATGACTGCATTGAGCTCTTCCGTCGGAACTCTTCGAAGGCAATCCAGCACACTGGAATTTCCCGGACAACCCACAGCAGCAGAAATGTTCGCTATGACTGTTTCCCAAGTTGCAACGCTTGGATATGGCACAAGGGCACTTGAAAAGCCAGATTGCGCAATCGCCTGGGAAAAGAGCCCTTCATCCCTGCCTCCATATGCAACCACCTGTGCTCCAACTGATGTCCCGCCAGCAGATTCTCCTTGGATCGTTACACGAGCTGGGTCGCCTCCAAAGGCTTCAATATTCTCTTGGACCCAGCGAAGCGCCAGTCGCTGATCGCGATAGCCGAGCATTGCAAGGCCATTCTCCTGGACCTCCTTCCCAAACAAGAACCCCCAGGCGCTGAGCCTGTAATTGATCGATACCGCGATGATTGGCATGTCAGTCTCAGCAGACTGCTGAACGATAAAGGACTGGTTGTAGCGGCGATCTGCAGCGCCGCCCATCGTATGACCTCCACCATGGATCCAGACCAGAACTGGTAGCTTCTTGCCACTATGGCTTCCACGAGAACGAACGACGTTCAGTGTCAAGCAGTCTTCGCTGACATAGTTCCCCTGCGACCAGGTATCACGGCCATACCCGATGCACTCGTAGCCATATTCGGTCGCGTTCTTGGTATCACTCCAGGATGTGTTCAGAGGCTGTGGTACCCGGAAGCGAAGATCCTCAACAGGCGGTTGCGCAAATGGCATTCCTAGGAAGTGTTCCGTATTGTAAGTCGGGTTGTACACTCCATAGTAGGATCCATTCTTCACGGAAACGGTAGGTGCTGTATCATAGTGGCGTGAAGGTGAGGCTTGCACAACAGAGTAAATCAGTGCTCCTGCAACGAGCACCGAACGTACACCTACCATCGTGGTGATTGTGATTGTTCTGTTCTGTATGCCTTGCCCGAACAAACACAGGAAGTCAAGAACAACTTCCTGCGTGGGCAAGCACGACTACTTGTAGATGCATTCCGGCTAAGTATCACTTTTGGGACTACCGCCCGTATGCATATTCTCGACTCACGTCCCACGATGTTCTGCCGTGCGCCGTCTCCAGAATCATTCCCCTCGTTTGCGGGGTGCGTTCATGGAAGCCAAGCCGGGAAGTGGTGCCATCCATCTTTCGCTGCAAAATATCCACTGCGCTCATGAGAGATCTGGCAAAAAGTTCAGTTTATGAAATGCGATCGATGTTGACCATGAAGCTGTTCTAATTTGGAGGTTCCATAACGACTGCCAACTCAAACTACATGCACGAAATCTCGACATATATGCATCTCTCTTCAAAGCACAGAAAAAGGTCGCGTCCTCGTGTCTCGCGATTACGTCAGAGCTAACCGATCTCACATCCCATCTCGGTCAGTTTTCGTCCTTCACGCCGAGACACCAATGCCAACTTCACAATGGCCCCGAAATCGAAGAGCGCGAAGAAAACCATCAGTACAGCTGCACCCGCCCAACCTCCAAAAGAATCAATAAGGCCAGACTGGCCTCCACTCAAACCACTCCTACCGGCCGCAGACTTGGCCATCGAAACACTTTTAGAAAACCAAATTTTGACAATTCCTCGCTTCTGGACGAGTACCCTCTGCAAGAATTATGTCTCCTTTCTATCAAATCTACCATTGACGACCACGCCTGGAAAGCCGAAGAGCGGAGAAGCTGTCCGCGTCAATGATCGCTTTCAAATCAATGATCCTGGTTTAGCGGAGCAGCTTTGGTCTGGCACGGCTTTGAAGGAATTGGTGACGAATTATACTGTGGATGAGGAGGTGCAAAGCGATGAACTCTGGGGCGGTGGAGTGATTGGACTCAATCCAAACATTCGAATTTATCGGTATTCGAAAGGACAGTTTTTCGATCAGCATTGTGAGATCCAAAGCATTTATTTGCGAAATGCATCAAACCATGCTGACAATGTATAGATGATGAAAGCAATAACGTGTCTTTTCCTTCTGCGGACTCTGATGCGCCGATACCAGCCAGGACGACTTGGACCTTACTCTTATACTTGACCTCGCCCGCTACTGGCTGTAAGGGCGGTGAAACGGTCTTCTATCCCGAGCCGGCGAGTAAACGTGAAGCAGCTCCCCCTCCGGTAGTCGCGAATCTCGAAGTCGGAATGGTATTGCTGCACCGACACGGTAATGACTGTCTGCTGCATGAAGGGAGGGAAGTGACCGAAGGTGAGAAATGGGTCATTAGAAGCGACCTGTGCGTCAAGAGATGAATGGGGCAGGCTGTCCATGGCCAATCTGGAGATTAGTACGCGCCTCATGAAGAGGACGACTCGGCAGTCGACATGATTGACACCGTTCACTGCGTACGAGAAAGCACAATGTCGCAGCATGTACCTCAGCCGTGCATTGGCTTTCGGCGCAAGAGGAAGAGGTACATCCGTTCCTGATAATCTGCAGCGGCTTCGGACACGACATTCGGCCTGAGACGGTTGTTGAGCAATACGAGGTACTCTATCGAGCACTCGCGGAAGCCGTGGACGAAGATCAGCACGACAGACAAGATCAGAATTACGCCATTCGTTCTAATGGCCAGAATGCTTGGGGCTTTCCAGCGACCGCATTGTGCATATTCGTCGAGAAAAAGTGGGAATGCAGAAAGGTAGACCCATGGAGTTGCGGACTTAGGCCTTTTCGAGCGTGTCCTAGCAATTCTTGGCGGGCCGGAAGATGGCAGTCGTCGGAGTTAGAAGCTGCAATCGGTGTTGAACAGGCGTGGGTCGTTCAGGAGGAGGCTGAAGCTGAGGAAACGCTCTGCTTATCAATCTGCTAGTCTGCGCGTGGAGACATTTTCGACTGCCCGGACAGTGATGCGAAACCACTTCATCGGCCAAGACTCTGGATTGCATTTCCAGCAGCTTGGGGTACACTTGTTCCAATGCTCCGCTCATGTGGGCCGCTGAGTAGCTTTTGCTTACGGAGCAAGACGAAAAGAGTACAACAGCAGTGGTGTGGCAGTAGGATCAGCGGTTTCCCACTTTTCGGGACTGTAGACGACATCAGCGTGTCCACAGAAATCTTTCTTACTAGGGCCTCGGAAATCTTTCTCCTGTGTCAAGTGGATTGGAGGCGAATGGCACACGTAGACATGACCTGTGGAAGTCTCGCGAATGGCGGACAATGGCAGGTTGAAACGTAGCATCACAAAGCAGGGGATAGCCAGCTGCGCTGAGGATTCGTTCCCGCATTTTCTGTAGGAAAAAGGTGCGGCCTGTGCGGCCGCGCATGCGGATGCATGTGGTGCTTGGCAGACAGATCCTCGAACCAGGATGCTGCTGACAAGATCGCCCATTTGAGTCATGTTTTGGGTGAGAGGATGTCGTGCCAAGTCATGTAGAGATATTCAGTGAGCGCAGAGGTATCAGTGGGGGAAGACTGTGATGGACCGCAGCCCGCGAGACGTGTTGGAGCGGGAAAGCACATCGTCACTGTGGCTTGAGAATAAAGTTTTTAAGATTTGGCGCTAAAAGTGCTCCGATGGTAGGCAGGATCGAGCAGAAACGGAGTTCCGAGACGGCGTTGGGCAGTTGTTATCGTGCAGTAAGTACCTGAACTGGACTGCTGTCGTGTTGTCACAGGCTGATTAATAAAGATCTCACCTTGGCCAATGTCGTGCGAAGAGATCACAAGACCACGTTCACAGATTTGTTCACCGCATTGTCGGTGTTGAACAGGGATCCTTGTCTGATTCCAGCCCTTTGAGACAGCAGACACTTTGCTCCGTTTCCATGGCGAAGATTACACGTAGAAGCGGCATGCCGGTGCAGGAATGCCGTCGTGATCAACACTGTGCTGAACACCGCATCTCAGCTCCGCGGCCGCGTTCATGTAAACGAAGCACAGGAAGGCTCGAAGATCGCTCATCGGCCCGCAGTTTCGCGTGGAGCGCAGGCATGTTGCATTCCAATTTTTAAGCTTCTTGCCTTTTCGCCTCATGACGATTTCGTCTTTTGTCAGCCTAAACGCCGCTACGTCCGATGCGACAACCTCCATGCGAGCAATGGAGGCTTCTCTAGTCGCCGTCGGCCTTATGGGCGAGCTTCTTTTTTGTCTCGCGCACTCTCCCTTTCCTCTCGCAAACCGACCTTCGCTCCTCATTACCCTTCTGCGCGAGCCGAGCAAGACTGGCCTGACGTGCGTGGGCACTGTTTGTACGCCTTGCGCTTGAGAAGTGCCTTTCAAGTCCGCGAAACGACCGCTGACTTTCGGCCTCGCGATTGGATCGTAAACGAAAACACATCGTCAGAGACACCCCCGATATCGACAGGGTAGCTCCGCTCAGAGCTCGATTCCGTTCGCGCACGATGTGGTGAGTGCAGCCGCTCGATGGAATGGGAATTGCCGAACCGCGTCTGAGACAGTTGCTTACTTGCGTTCAATTGCTTGTAGGGGCTCGAGTGTCGATGAGCGCAAGCTCAACAATTCATCACAATCTGCCAATCAATGGCATCGGGGCGACCAACATACAGATGCTGGGCGGATTCATGACCCTCTTCACCCGACCGAGGAGGTCGAAGAAAGTAGAGGGCAGGACGGGACGTGGGGTGAAAGTAAGCAATCCGCTCTCTTGATGGACTCCATTTCGCTGACTTTATCGCGAAGCCGATGTGGGTGGCTGGACCACCGAGGGTGCTATGCAGGACTTTGAGGCTCTTAGAAGGAACTTGACGGCCGTGTCTCGCACCCGATCGAAGGACACGCATAGAGATGGCAATGCATTGTCGCGAGTCAACACCAAGGCCAGCGCCCGGAGCAGAAAGTCCAACTTCAGTCGCCGCCCGGAATCTCTTCGAACATTATCGACTCAAGCCGACAACCGTGATCCATCGCGCCAACATACCGCACAAGAAGCCCCGGAAGATGTCGAAGCTGGACCGGACGAGGACGAGGACGAAGAAGACGACGACTTTGAACTCGAAAAGTTCATGCGAGATGGCCACTTCGAGCGTCGAGAAGATGGCAAGCCACAGAAGAAGGTCGGCGTCATCTACAAGAATCTGACTGTGAAGGGTGTTGGTGCGACTTCGACATTTGTCCGAACCGTACCTGACGCGATTTTGGGAACCTTTGGGCCAGATTTGTGGCACATCATCTGTCGATTCGTCCCGGCGCTCGCCCGACGAACTGGCGAAACTCGAACATTGATCAACGACTTTAGCGGGTGCGTACGCGATGGCGAGATGATGCTCGTCCTTGGTCGTCCCGGAGCTGGATGCACAACCTTCTTGAAAGCGATTAGCAACAACCGGGAGACATACGCCGAAGTTTCAGGAGAGGTCTCGTATGGAGGCATAGCCGCGGAAAAGCAGAAGAACATGTATCGCGGTGAAGTGAACTACAATCCGGAAGACGATGTCCATTTTGCATCCCTCAATGTGTGGCAGACCTTCACTTTCGCGCTCTACAACAAAACAAAGAAGAAGGCCAAAGACGACATTCCGATGATCGCCAACGCACTGATGCGCATGTTCGGCATCAGCCACACCAAATACACACTCGTCGGAGACGAGTATACCAGGGGTGTGAGCGGCGGTGAACGCAAGCGAGTGTCCATCGCCGAGACTCTGGCTTCCAAGAGCACAGTGACGTGCTGGGACAACTCCACGAGAGGCTTGGATGCGTCGACCGCCTTGGATTATGCTCGCTCTCTTCGCATCATGACCGATGTGACAAACCGCACAACCTTGGTAACGCTTTATCAAGCCGGCGAGGGAATCTATGAGCTGATGGACAAAGTTCTGGTGATCGATCAGGGTCGCGAAATCTTCATGGGGCCTGCTTCCGAAGCCAAACAGTATTTCATTGACCTGGGATTTGAGTGTCCCGATCGCCAGACGACTGCCGACTTCCTCACATCTGTCACCGATCCAGTCGAGCGCCGTTTTCGCGAAGGATATGCCGATCGTGCTCCGAAGACTCCTGAAGAGCTTGAAAAGGCGTTCAGGTCTTCGCCCGCATACCAGCGCGCCCAGGAGGATGTGCGAGACTACGAGAATTACCTCAAGGAAACAGACTACGAAGACACCGAGCGTTTCGAAAATGCTGTTCAGACCGGCAAGTCCAAGCATGTGCGCAAGAAGAGCCCATACACGGTGAGCTTCATCAGACAGGTGCAAGCCTGTGTGAAGCGCGAGTTCTGGCTTCTGTGGGGAGACATGACAACGCTTTACACCAAACTATTCATTATCGTCTCCAACGGCCTCATCGTCGGATCTCTTTTCTACGGACAACCAGAAGATACCGAAGGCGCTTTCTCTCGCGGTGGTACCCTATTCTTCTCCATTCTTTTCCTTGGTTGGCTGCAGCTCACTGAGCTGATGAAGGCCGTTTCTGGACGCGCTGTGGTCGCTCGGCACAAGGACTACGCATACTACCGACCCAGCGCGGTCACCATGGCTCGTGTTGTCGCTGATCTGCCGGTAATCCTGGTCCAGGTCGTTGTGTTCGGAATATTGATGTACTTCATGACGAACCTGACCATCGACGCTGGCAGATTCTTTATCTACATGCTCTTCGTGTACATCACGACGATCATGCTTACGGCGCTCTATCGTCTCTTCGCTTCGGTGTCTCCGGAAATCGACACGGCTGTCCGCTTCTCCGGAATCGCACTGAACCTGCTCGTCATCTATACTGGCTACGTGATACCGAAGACGCAGCTTCTCTCGGAGTATATCTGGTTTGGATGGCTCTACCACATCAACCCGATCTCATACTCCTTCGAAGCTGTGCTCACCAACGAGTTTGCTGGCAGAACAATGGAATGTGCTCCGAGCCAACTCGTTCCTCAAGGTCCTGGTATCGACCCTGCATTCCAAGGCTGTCCTCTTGCTGGCGCTGCAGTCAATGCGCAACAAGTCGAGGGCTCGGCATACCTCGCGACGCAATACAACTACTCACGCTCCAATCTTTGGCGTAACTTCGGGGTCGTGATCGCATTCACTGTGCTCTACATCATCCTCACTCTGGTCGCTACGGAATTGTTCGACTTCTCTGGTGGCGGTGGTGGCGCGTTGACGTTCAAAAAGTCAAAGCGTGCCAAGAAGCAGGTCAAGCAAGCTGCTCCAGCTGATGAGGAGAAGGGTGGACACGCCGATGACAGCGACAGCTCAACTAAGAAGGAGAGTGGAATGGGAGAATCCGGTGACTCTGAAAAGGAGAGCGAAGCACTCGAGCAAATCACCAAATCTGAGAGCATCTTCACCTGGCGCGATGTGGAATACACTGTCCCATATCTAGGAGGCGAGAAGAAGCTTCTCAACAAGGTCAATGGATATGCAAAGCCTGGTGTGATGGTCGCTTTGATGGGAGCAAGTGGAGCAGGCAAGACAACTCTTTTGAATACCCTTGCGCAACGACAGTCCATGGGTGTCGTCTCCGGCGAGATGTTCGTTGATGGTCGACCGCTGGATGGTGCATTCCAGCGTAACACTGGCTTCTGTCTCCAAGGTGATCTCCACGACGGTACTGCTACCATTCGGGAAGCGCTGGAATTCTCTGCGATCTTGCGACAAGAAGCCAGCGTCCCACGAGCAGAGAAGATTGCATACGTGGACAAGATCATCGATCTTCTCGAGTTGAATGACTTGCAGGACGCGATCATCAGCAGCTTGGGCGTAGAGCAGCGAAAGCGCCTTACCATTGGAGTCGAACTGGCTGCCAAGCCATCTCTTCTGCTATTCCTGGACGAGCCAACTTCTGGCCTCGATTCGCAAAGTGCCTACTCTATCGTTCGCTTCTTGAAGAAATTGGCTCATGCCGGACAAGCGATCGTCTGTACCATCCACCAGCCATCCTCCGTGCTCATTCAACAGTTCGACATGATCCTCGCGCTCAATCCAGGTGGCAATACTTTCTACTTCGGACCCGTTGGCGAGAACGGCAAGGATGTCATCAAGTACTTTAGCGAGCGAGGCGTTGATTGCCCACCCAACAAGAATGTCGCTGAGTTCATCCTGGAAACCGCCGCTCGTCCAGCGCAAGGCAAGAACGGCAAGAAGATCAACTGGAACGAAGAGTGGCGCAACAGTCAGCAGGCCAAAGATGTCATCGAGGAGATCGAAGGTCTTAAGCTCACGCGCAGCAAGACCCAGCCGGAGTCCAAGCGCAAGGAACAAGAGAAAGAATTCGCAGCGCCCGTTGCAGTCCAATGCGCCGAGCTTTTGAAGCGCACCTTCAAGCAGTACTGGCGAGATCCCTCGTACCTCTATGGCAAGCTCTTTGTCTCGGTCGTCATCGGCATCTTCAATGGCTTCACTTTCTGGCAGCTCGGAAACACGATCCAGGACATGCAGAACCGCATGTTCACGAGCTTTTTGATCATCGTCATCCCACCTACGATCGTCAACGCTGTTGTGCCAAAATTCTTCACGAACATGGCACTTTGGCAAGCTCGCGAGTACCCGTCCAGAATCTATGGCTGGTTCGCATTCTGCACGGCTCAAGTGGTTGCGGAGATTCCGCCTGCGATCATTGGTGGCTTGGTTTACTGGGTCCTTTGGTACTTCCCTACTGGATTGCCCACCGAGTCTTCAGTGTCGGGTTACGTCTTCCTCATGGTAGGTCTTTTCCCATTCTCAATTTTGACTCTTACTAATCGGTGCAGACTATGCTCTTCTTTCTGTTCCAAGCCTCATGGGGACAGTGGATCTGTGCTTTCGCACCATCTTTCACTGTCATCTCGAACGTTCTGCCGTTCTTTTTCGTCGTCTTCTCGCTCTTCAACGGTGTGGTTCGACCTTATTCGTCACTGCCTGTCTTCTGGCGATACTGGATGTACTGGTAAGTCTTACTCTCTTCCCCCGAGTCTCCGACCTCGCCACTAACTCTCAAATTAGGGTCAACCCATCCACATGGTGGATCGGAGGCGTCCTTGCCGCCACGCTCAACGGCGCTCAAATACAATGTGCCGAATCAGAAACCGCGGTATTCGACTCGCCTCCCGGCCAGACCTGCTCGCAGTATGCTGGCGCTTTCGCGACATCCTCTGGAGGCTACCTGCTAAACCCAGACGCCACTTCCGGATGCATGCTCTGCCCATACTCAACCGGAAACCAATACCTCTCCACACTCAACATCGAAGCATCGCAGAAATGGAGAGACTTCGGAATCTTCTTGGTTTTCGTCTTCACCAACTGGTTCCTGGTCTACTTCTTCATCTGGTCGGTGCGCATCAAGGGTTGGTCATTCGGTATGAGCCAGCTCTTCGGTGGTCTGGGCAAACTGGTCAACATGGTCAAGAAGCCTATGGCACAGAAACTCGGCGGGAAGAAGAAGGATGAGAAAGCTGATCAGGAATGATTGCATTGATGTTTTAGCGTGGCGTTTACAGAGAAGTCAGATGATAGAGACAGAGCGAGCTTGAGTGATAGAGACCAGACTACGGCTTGTGATGATTCGATGAGTTGTATATATAATGTTATACGACGAAGCATTTCATTTCTGGTTACTTCCAACTTTCTAGACTTTTCATCGCAAGGCGACTTGCAAGATCACTGGCAAGTGGCTGCCTCGCAAGCCAAGCGAAAGTGGATCACAGGTGGTTTGGTGACACAGCAGACGGATGACTACTTGCCGCACGAGCCCGCGTTCATTGCTGCTGCTTGCGCGCCGAATGTAACACAGAACAGCGGTCGCGCTTTGGGTGGCCGATGGGAGATGGCGCCTCACTCGGGTGCTCGCATGACAACTCCGCTGGGACCTGGCGTTCTTGCTCATCGCAGAACACTCCGGCGGTCGTAGCTGCATCTGCCTGCCCAGTCCCAGCATAGCGACAGCTGTCGGTCTCATCAGATAGCTCCTTGGCGTTCGGGCGTGCCTGATGTCTCAAAAGCCATGCACGTAGTACGGGCTCTGGCCTCGTTGCCGTCATCATCGTCGTGCCTATACGGAAGCACGGCAGACGGAAATGAGAGACCAAACAGAAACCTCGTACGTGCCAGCCTCATCTCTCGTTCTTCCCTGGCTGCCACAGCGACAATCTGGAGGCGAGAGACGAGAGACTGGAGGATTCGAGGAGCGATTGCGTTAGTCTCGAGAAAGAAGAACATTTGACAATCAACGTCAACGCCTTTACTCTGTGCTTCAGCTGGTTGGACGGCTGTCACCATCGACGACGTTACAGTGCTACTGCAAGCCCCCAAACACCGAGCTTCCGTCTCCGAGGATGTATGTCCATGTACCTGTATGCAAGCAGCTAGCTGCAATACCGTAGGATGACTGCCGCCGTCATTTCTTCGACATACGAGTGGCTGGCCGGCTCCGAAAATTGGAAAGGAGTTCGACTTTGCTTGAAGTGATTGGATGTAACTTGCGGGAAGTGACAGTAACAGAGCACATACGTCTCCCGACCGCCTGATCGATGGGGCCCGAGGGCTCGGTACGTCCTCCAGGCGTGGCGTTCTAATATGTTATCCTCCGCCCCGCAGGGCATGAGACAACAGTCGAAAGCTGTCAGCCACTCCAGGAGGACTCAACACGCCCGCACACTTGGCCTGGGACCATTGCGCAGGTGCTTGATGCCAGGAGGAGGCTCGAGCACAATCGATATGACTTTGCGAACCAGCCCAGCCTCGAGCGACGGCCACCATGTTTGCTCAAATCAAAAGGCAACAAACGCCCCTGATCAAAGAAGCACAAGGGCAAGAGCCTCCATTGCTACGCAACTACCATTGTCGCCATATCGACTGAAAGAGTTCCAGCGGGAGCATTGGGCAATGTACGATCTCTCGTCAGCCGCATTTGCGTCCAAGGGTCTCTCTCGCGCCCGCCATCGGCACAAACGACGACGTGCATGCGCATTGCGTAGACCAGTGGACAAGCACATCTGAGACCTATGCTTTGTTCCTCACCGACAAACTTGTCAAAGCCGGACAGATTGATCTTGCCTAGTTTCGAGATGGCGTAGATTGATGCGGCTAACGATCGGACCCCTTGTTACATTTCGGCGCAACTGCAAACTGCACTGTTACAGCCAGACCTCGTTCTCGCACTGGTCGCTTGCTTGATCCCGCTTTGATCTCTCTCGCCGGGAGTCAGACATGGTGGGGCGCGGGCACTGAGATCATCGTAGGTCAATGCAGCCGATGCAGCCAGAAGGCTCGCGGTCAGGGATCTAGCATATCGACACAGATAGATGCACTTACCATTGAAAGCGCCTCATCCTCACCCTTGGGACCTGTTCTTCACCGCTTCGCTGGCCTTTGCAACAAGGTTGGTGCTCTTGTCTGCTGCTTGTCATCCTGCCACATTGCATTTGAGCATGCCGTCGTCCTCTTACTCGCACATGCGGTCACCTACTGTCGACTCATCATCTCGAGGAGGTCCCCTTGGCCATCACGACTTCCCGTCGCTCATCGGAGTCAACATGCAGAACGATACCACCGCCACCATGTTGACGATAGACTCGCTGCTCAATCCAGCAGGCGGCCACAGATACCATGAGCACTACGGCAACACCGCTCCGCCAACGCCGGCGTACAGCTCGTGTACCTACTCCCAAGGAGGCACTCCTCGACCAGAGACACCGCTTACACCGTCACCAAAACGCCAGAAGCTCGTCAAAGATGCCGCCATGTTCATTCGAAACCGACCCCAGGGAGAAATCAACTACCCAGCTTCGGAATGCAGCGAAAAATTCGAGTGCCTCGCTCCTCACCAGCGTCAGGAACTCGCCCAGCAGCACCTCAACTTCCATCTTTATCCAAGTGGTCGAGGCGAAGATGGTCGGATCGAGGACTACGCTCGACGCATACCATATTCGAGTGAGAAGAAGGAGTTCTTGACAAAGACTGGCCGAGATGCCTTTGAAGGTAAGGTAAGGTCGAAGATCCTGCGAACACTGGGCAGAGGCTGACGTCCGAACAGTTTTCCAGTACACCTTCGTCGTTCCCAACGACCCGAATCGCAAGGAGCATGTCGTCATGTGGGACTACCGGATCGGTCTTGTCAGAATCACCCCCTTCTTCAAGGCCTTACAGCATACCAAGGTAGGCAATGCCATATACATCAGGTTCCAGAATCTGACACAAGTATAGACCACACCCGCAAAGGCGCTGTCTACCAACGCTGGCTTGAAAGAACTCGCGCACTCGATCACAGGAGGCGCATTGGTAGCTCAGGGGTACTGGATACCATATGCTTGTGCTCGAGCGGTCTGCCTCACCTTCTGCTACAACATCCGTTGGGCACTGACACCAGTGTTCGGTCCTACGTTCATCAACGAGTGCCTCAAACCAGGCGAGCCAGGCTTTGGAAGCTTCAAGATCGATCCTGAGGTCGTTCGTTGCGCCGCCCGTGAGGCCGAAGGCTGGCGCCCAGACAATTACGGACAGAGGGCCATGCCGGTACCTGCAGCAAGCCATCACTATGGACAGCCTGTCCCATGGAGTCAACCAGAGGAATTCCGCCAGCCAATGCCGGCGCCGCAGCCACGAGGCGGCCACATACGCTTCCAGACAAATTCTCCCTTCGGCTCTAACGCGCACAGGTCTACTGGACCCTCCTATACCTATGCTGGACCAGGCAATGAATCTCCGGCACTGTCGCCAAAGTCCACGAGCTGCGAATACCGAGAGAGTCCAGGCTGGACCAGCATCAATCAGAGGTATGACGAAGTCTATCAGCAGCCGTATGCCGGACCTGGGGAGCCGCTCTCAGACTCGCTGCTGATGGAGCCACGCTATGCCCCGCCGGCGCCATGGCGTGCCGCAGAACCGCTACGCAGCATGCCGGAGCAAAGACCTGAGGAGCCTGCTCACGCGCAAGCCAAGCAAGCCTTGAAGCGTCAACACAGCGATGTCGACGACTCATCAGACGACCTTCCAGACGAAGAACCTGAAGCGGTCCTCAGCGCATCCAGCGAAAGTGACGATGCGGATCTCCCACTGTCGCCGCCACCGACACGTCGAGGAAAGAGTTCTCGTGTTACCCGTAGCAGTAAGAAGTTGAAGCTAGCCACTGGGCCATCGGGTAAGAAGTTCACGGAAGCTGACGAGCAAGCCGCACGCTGGTTGCTCAACCTGAGTACCCGGGATTCTCAGTTGGCGCGGGAGCCAAATCAATTCAGCATGCGCAACTTCGAGATGAGCGGTCAATAGTGTATTTCGCTGGTAGATGTCAGCGAAGGTGTATAATTATTACGAACGACACGACACGATGAGGAGTGGCTTACATAGACGGGCGGTCGGCTGTTTGTCAGTCTTCACAGCTTGAGATCTCTGAACATAAAACCCGAACAAGTCGCAATCGAAGGGCAAGATTTCGTCCTTGACCAGAATTGAATGCCTTCGTGATCTGTTCAAGACTCACCTTTTGGCCCAAGTCGTTGCTAATGAGCGCAAGGCTTGTGCAAATTCTTGTTTTGGAACTACATCACATGTCTGTGTCAGCAATCAATTGAACATGCCACGAAGGACAGAGTCCGGCAGCATGCTCAACGATCAACAGCACAGGAAGGCGCACCAGGTCGAGGGTGTCCCGCTGCTTCGAATAGCTCACATCATGAAGCCCTTGGTCTCCCCGGGACAGGATGCGGCATTCATTTGGCAGAGTCACCCGACTGTAATATGACGTCGTTGGTCAGGCGTATGATTATCCCATCAGAGCTCGAGTCAACAGGACCGAAGATTCAAAGTGAGGCCAGAATGCCATCGGGACGGCGCTGAGGGTGTAAAGTGGCACCTGGTTTCAGCGGGGCTGGGCGTCCCATCTTGATAACGTCTTGGACCATGCCTCTTGTGAAGTCCGGTAGCACTCGTAGTGCCACTTACCTCTAGATGGGAAGTGAAGACGCGTATACCACCTGCTACGCGTCAGACTCCAGAGCACTCTCATCTAGCCTGAACGTCGGCAATCGGACGTAGTCGTGGGCGCCCATGTCCGCCGCTGATGTCCAGTTGAAGGACAAAGCAGCATATGAATCCCCCGTCTGTGGCTCTGCAGGACTATCGCGATGGTGTAGCGTGGGGTAGCACCACCACGTCGGTTTGGCGCCCAGGGGGAGGGGCGGGCTGCAGGAGAACAAAGAAGGACGGAATCGAGGTGGCATGTCTGGCTGCGGTGATTGTGCGGTGTCCGACGAGCCGTGGTCGCGCGGCAGGAAAGGAGTCGCTGTATTCGATCAGGCAAGCCCTGGGCGCTACTGCAGCGTGGCCTCGGCGCTTCTTGCGCTGCGAAGGCCGACGTGCTTGCCTCGACGGTGCGGACACGCGACACGCGACTCGCTGCTGAATTGACGTTCGTTCTTCGTTGTTGCTTGCGCAATCAAGTCCTCAGTCATGTCCCGGCATGCCGTTTTGCCGGGATACGGGCGTCGTCGTGTCTGGACATCGATGCTGCAGTGCTGTTTCCTGTTCGCGTGCATGCAGGATGGGCCAGCTGCCGAGACGCGAAATGAGAACGCCAATGTGGCTTACGGACTGCGCCAGCCCTGCTGTTCGTCAGCCTATAGCGCCAAACTTTGACCTTTCTGGCCATCCTTCAGATGCTTATAGATAGGAGCGCGTCTCATCTCGCGTGGCCCATCTGCACTTCACCTCTCCTGCCAGGCTTGCCCGACGACGATCTCTCTCTGACCATCAGACAACGAACGCCAGAGCAGGATGGGCGGCCTGGGATCTGGAGACGAGGAGAAGCAGCACCACGACCTACCGCACGAGCCGTTCCGAGACCTCCGATCAAGCACAGAATCGAGTGCGAGTTCTTCCACCACATCGACCATTGCTGCACTCAAAGAGGGCCGGGACATTGAAGCACAGTCAGAGCAGACTGTAGCTGCAGAACATCATGTGCCGGCCCGCTCCAAGCTGCTGTTCCTCGCAGCATACTTTTTCCTCAACTTGTTCTTGACTTTGTCAAACAAGTCTGTGCTGGGCACGGTGCGCAGGGATCCGCGCCAGTTACTGACTTGGACTCTCACGCTGACATGATCACAGGCTCGTTTTCCATGGCTTCTGACTGCCGTTCACTGTACGGCGACTTCGATAGGATGCTTCGCCATGCTGGGCTTCGGCCTTCTCAAGCTCTCAACACTCGGCACGCGGGAAAACCTGACCCTCGTCGCCTTCTCCTTACTGTTTACCGTCAACATTGCGATATCGAACGTTTCGCTGGCAATGGTATCGGTGCCATTTCATCAGATTATGCGATCCACGACACCTGTCATGACCATTCTCATTTACCGGTTTGCATACGCGAGGACGTATTCCAGCCAGACTTATCTTACCATGATTCCGCTCATCTCCGGCGTGGCCCTTGCGACTGTCGGTGATTACTACTGCACGCTTGCTGGATTTACCATGACGCTCTTGGGCGTGGTACTGGTGAGTTGGGATATGATCAGTGCTTATGATCAGGACTAACAATTCCCAGGCGGCAATAAAGACAGTAGCTACCAACAGACTTATGACGGGATCTTTGAAGCTTTCTGCACTCGAGGTCCTCCTCCGAATGTCACCCTTGGCCGCGATACAGTGTGTGGTTTACGCCTATCTTACCGGCGAAGCAGACCAATTCCGGATAGCATACGCCGAAGGCCAATTCTCCAGTACCTTCGGCGCTGCACTGTTCCTCAACGCATTCACTGCGTTTTTCCTAAACATAGTTGGATTCCAGGCCAACAAAATGACGGGTGCCCTCACGATCACAGTGTGCGGAAATGTGAAGCAAGCGCTCACAATCCTGCTGGGAATTGTCCTGTTTCATGTCCAAGTCGGTGCTCTCAACGCATTCGGCATGCTCATCACGTTATGTGGAGCAGCTTGGTACAGCCAAGTTGAGTTGTCTTCGCGAGCGAAACGGTAGCACGCGTTGTGGAAACTCCAATGCATACTTGGCGATAGCAATTGTCTTCTAATGATACCCCAGAATTGTACATCATGAAATGTTCTGACCTCGAACCAATTTATCTTGTGCCGTGCTACCCGAATTGAGCAGCCACAAACGTTGTGTACGACTCGTACTTCCACTACCAAAGCGACTGTAGGGGCCAGAAGGCTGACGAGATCCGCGACACCAATTTTCGTCAAAATGTCACATGGTCACAGAATTGTGCTCTACGCACATCCGCAGACACAGACGTGGTGCACCGTGTCAGCGGCCCAGTATTGAGCAAGCCAAAGTTTTCGCCGTCGTTGCTAGGACGTGGCTGCCACGCTTTTCGCCGTTGGCAAGTCATGTTGGCAGCCTTGGAGCATGTGCCAAGGGCGGGACAGAACTTTCTGCACCATTGGCCACTGCTTTTGCGAAACGATAGTCATGCATACACAATCCGTTTTGAGATTCCAAGATCAAGGTCGAAGAGCCTGTCATCGTCGCCGATGTCCAGCTCGGCCACGTGCACGTGACACGCACTTCACGCTAAGCCATTTCGGGCACATGTAAACTTTGATTCGCCTGCCAAAAATCTAGCACGAGATACCATGAAGCGGATTTGAAAACCATTTGAGCCCGACATCACTATGGCACAAGATACTGCGACAGAGAAGAAGCAGCCCAAATCTTTCGAAGCTCTGACACCCGAACTGTCGCAATGGATCCTCGATTTCACCACTGGCATGGGTTTTGCCCGAACTACTCCAGTACAAGCGATGGCGATTCCGCTCCTGATGGGTAACAAAGATT
The DNA here is from genome assembly GCA_013365235.1 of Cercospora sesami. Taxonomy (NCBI): domain Eukaryota; kingdom Fungi; phylum Ascomycota; class Dothideomycetes; order Mycosphaerellales; family Mycosphaerellaceae; genus Cercospora; species Cercospora sesami. The sequence continues at coordinate 47,156 of JAASLG010001493.1, forward strand.
TGGTCGTCGAGGCAGTCACAGGAAGTGGAAAGACACTCAGTTTTCTCATCCCTCTTGTCGAGCGAATACTCAAGGCTGAAGAACCAAATAAGCGAGGTTACGTGCGATCAATAGTTGTCGCCCCTACCAAAGAGCTCGCGAGCCAAATCTACGACGTGCTCATCGGTCTCTTGGACTTCCACAAACCTTCTGCGGCTTATCTGAAGCAAGCGGTAAAACCTGAAGTGGACAGCGAAGATGAAGAAATGGAAGATGTTGAGGTTGAGCAGGTGCCACCCGGTCCTTATGCTGTACCGCAATTGCTTGTCGGAGGCAGAACGAAGCTGGCAGAAGACCTCGCAACATTCTCGCAATTGAATGCGAATATCCTCATTGGCACACCAAAGCGACTCGTGGAAGTTTTGCAATCTTCAAAAGTTATTGTAAAGCGACATTGGTTCGACCTCCTGGTGCTGGATGAAGCAGATCGCTTACTCGACCCGAACTTTCAATCAGATCTGCAGCGAATACTCGAGATTGTGCCCAAAGAGCGACGGACAGGGCTCTTCAGTGCATCTGTCTCGGAAGCAGTAGACGAACTCGTTCGAGTTGGCATGCGATATCCTTTTAAAATCAGCGCGAAAGTGCGGAGCAAGAGTGGTGCACCGGACAAGCGAACGCCTGAGAGTCTGAAGCTGTATCATCTTGTGACAAAGCAGTCGCTACGCATACCGCATCTCAAGCACATTCTGGAGCGAAGTAAAGCAGAAAAGGCGATATTGTACGTCTCGACTCGAGCTGGTGTGGACTACTGGAATCATATTTTGCAACCACTTCTTGGAATGTCGGTATATCCCCTACATGGTGACCACAAGGCTGCAATACGGATGAAGAACCTTCAGCGCTTTCGCGATTCGGTATCTCCAGCAATTCTACTTACCACGGACGTTTTAGCTCGGGGGATCGACATTCCGGATATTGATCTGGTCGTCCAGCTGGACCCTCCGAAACAGCCCAAAGACTTTATACATCGATGCGGTCGCTCTGGTCGAGCAGGAAAGCGCGGCATGGCAATCACGTTTCTGAGCGAGGGTGGCGAAGAAGACTATGTCAAATACCTCAGCCTGCAGGGCACGCCACTCGAGCCCTACCCTAATCCACCCAACCTGTCCGATGCAGATGCGAAGGAGACTATTGAAGCGATTCGCAAAGTATTGATACAAAAGCGAGAACTCCACGACCGGTCACAGAAAGCATTCGTAAGCTGGATTCAGGCATACAGCAAGACGTTGCCCACAGACATTTTCAGCGTGCGAAGACTAGACTGGATCGAAGCTGGAAAGGCATGGGGCCTCCTTCGCTGGCCAAAGATGCCAGAACTAAAACGCCATTTTCCGGAAGCAGTCACAGATAGAGCACATGGCCTCGACCTGCCTGCGGACTTTGACCTCAACAGTGTAGCATACGCAGACAAAGTCCACGAAGCACAACGACAAGCAGACAATGAAGCTCGTGCTCGAGGCGAGAAACCTCAGCTCTCCTCTCAACTCCGAGGTAAGCTCGCTGCGGCGAAGCAGAGGAAAGAGAAAGCTTGGACAAAGCAGAAGGGCGCCAAAGCTGTGCGGGAGGAGAGAAGGGAGAGGAAAGAAGTGAGAAGAAAGGCGGAGAACCATTCGAAGATGAGCGAAGCCGATAAAGCGAAAGAGCGAGAGCTGGAAGCCTTGATCAGCAAAGTCAGAGCACAGAATGCGAAGGCTGAGGAGGATTTCGAGGGGTTCGACGATTAGGGTCTGTGGGCGACAGCAAAGCGGAGACGATCGAGTGCAACTGAATCCCGGCGAAGTAAGAATTGCCCAGAGTTATCATGCCCTGGATGTGTTGCGATAAGGGAAAGATACGAGGAGCCACTTTTTGAATCCTCGCGCTCTTCGATAGTTATCAAGCTCAGCAATGCTCTCTACGCATCGCATCAACACCAGCGTGCAGATTGGAGAGCTCAGGAATGAATCACGTTGTGGAGTGCACGATCGGATGGACTGAAAGTATCTCGGGACGCTGCCATTTGTACTGATTCGTAAGTTTGATTCGCCATAGCTATGTCAGAGTGGACCTGTTGAGTCAACACGGTCTGCTTGTGCTTTCGTGAAGCAACGTACTCATTACGACCTCCTCCACCATCTCCGTGCCAGCAATATAAGTAGTACAATAAGCTAAAGATGTACCGATCGCTCGCTGGCGTCTCCTGCTCATCATTGGGACCCGGCGTGGTCCTTGCGTATATGCTTTGTCATCTTAGTCTTGCTCGCGAACCTCAGATCGCATCCCTCTTCCTTGCATCCATGTTTGTAGTGAAGATGGCTTGAGCGCTGGTGCTCTTGTTCAGTTAAGTCTGCCAGCATGTCTCTTTTGCATGTGGTTTGCGAGGGATTGTGGTATCCCGTATCGCTTGCCACATCCAGGCACTGAGCATCGATGTGGGCGGTGCTCTGGATGAGTGTCATGGTGCGCAAGGCGCTCTCTGTTCAGGGCGAAGGTCTCTTGACATCCGAGGGACATGCGGAATATACAGGAAAAGCTGCCATCTGCCGATTGGATGTGCAATTCCTTGCAAGCGTCTGCCGATTTCGAGTTGAGGAATGTACGCGTACAGCCACACATCTCCTTGAACGGACAAGGAGTGCGCACCTCGTCATGAGTCTCCATGTGTTTCACGGCAGCCTTCTTGGTGTCGAAGATTTCGTCGCAGTTGCAGTAATCACTGACGGGGCAATGGAATCGACCGTCGGCAGTCTGGAACGAATGCTGATCTGCTGCGTGCTTGCTGGCAAAGATCACGTAGGCAAACCTCCTCGGACAGCCTACATCGCCATGGCGAGAGCATGGGTAGAGCAGCTCGCGTGTGACAGGATCGGGAACCGTGGTGTTGACAGTGCTCGCACTGCCCGTGATGTCGGTGCCGGCAGTGCTCGCGACGCTTGTGATGCTGGGACTGGCACTGTCCGTGATGCTCGGGATGCTGGTACTGGCACTGATCGTGGTGCCACTGTTTGCATTGCTCGTTGCAAAGTCGAGGGCTCGCATTGCGTTGGGCGACTGTCCTGTACTAAACTCGGCTTTTTGGGCGTGTGGAAGCGGGACTTCTAGTTGATACCCATGCTCGCGCTGATGGCTAGTGAAGTTGACTGGAAACTCTTCCTTCGAGTATGGAGCGACGTTAGCCGCAACAATGACCTCAATTGCATTTCCGACCATCTCCTTGATCTGGTACGCTCCTGCGGCAAGTTTCACTGGTGCTGTGCAGACAGACCGACACCATGCGGCAAACTCTGTCATGCGTGAAGTCGCGGCATCGCCCCATCTATGGACGGCGTCGTCATAGTTCGGCGTCCGCTTCGCCGTGGTAGTGACTATGGGCCATGTGTACAAGAAGAACATTGTGTCGTCTCGATCTCCCGAGTATGTAGCCCAATACAGCACTAGAGAGGTACTGTCTTTGCGCCTTGTGCTCGGGTAGCTTGACTCCAAGCATAGTGTGGCAGTAAATAGACACCCAGATGGTGAGGAAAACTCATCCGGAAGAACGTCGTCGTAACCATCACGCAAGAAGATCAGGCGGACGTCGCGGATCATCTTGGACAACTCTAGTCTGACCTTGATGCAATCTCGGCCGTGACAGAACGGTTCCAATCCGAGTGGAAGGCGTATTCTAATGCTGGATCCGGAATGAGTTTGCTACCGGCACTTTATATGGGAGGTTACATCTTGTAGGAACGCTCTGCTGGCGAATTGTTGAGAGCAGGTCGGCTGTGCTCTTGGAAGCCCGTCCTCCAAGGAGGCACGCTTTTTCTCTGGTGTGCAGCGGTGCACTGCTTCGTCTGCGACCATGTTGTAGTCGTAATTTGAAAGCCAGGTGAGCTTTCTTAGGTTCCCTTCGATGGAACCTTTGTCGTGAGACCATTTCGTCATCACTTGATCTTCGTGGTCACTCCCGTTTTTTGTTAATTTGCAGAGTGGGAGAGTGATGTGTGCACGTACGACTTGTGGTCCATCCGACTTGACATCTTCACTGGGGGAATCGGGAACAAAGAGCGTGTCTTCCATGTTGGCGAGAGATGCGTATCAATGCGAGTAGAGGTGTGCAATGAAGGCGGTTGCTGTCGCGCTGGGGTGTGAGTGCCCAGGTCCGTGATGGGAGTGATGGAAGTGACGGAGATTCGCGTATCATCAAGGCCGTCCTCGAACTTTACCAGAAAATGCACTGGCTACGATACATCCGTTCTTGCTGCGACGGAGCTGTCTTCGGGCCTTCCAAGAAAACACACCTTCTACTGCGAGGTCTCTCGCGCTGCGTACGAACTTGGCATTCATCACTCCCAGTATCAAAGTCCTTTCATCATGCTTCCTATTGTTCAGAGTGCTGATATTCAAGTAGCTCCACCGGCGAGAACGTGTTCGCTGGTTCTCTGCAGATTTCGTGGCAGCCAGACAGCTTCGTCGATATCCTTCGCTGCATTTATGTTCGTCGTGTTTAGGAGAGCCTGCTGTTCACGCTGCTTTGCTCAGGTTGATTGAGAGGAAGCGCCAGGCTATCGTGATGGGAACGATAGAGGTGGAGCACATTCGTCAGGCATTGACCGAAGTTCTGAGGTGAGATCAGTTGACGCTGTTGGTTGCTGGAGTGCCAGCCGCCCTGTTTCGCTGCCTGCCGACGATAGACCGACGCGAGGTTCTGACTGCTCTGCGAACAATCTGAACCTTCAAGTTGTGCTCGAGACCGCCTTTCCCTGGCAGAGAGCTTGTGTGCTTGCGGCTTCTTTAGCTTTTGCTTTGGCCGCATGTGAGATGGAGTGCCTGAGTCGTGATTCGCGGTGCCCACCTTGATAAGGAGCAGTCCCCGCGCACTATCCGGCCGCGGTCCGCACCCATCTCATGCCGTATGAATCAGCACGCTAGCTGCATCTTGCACTGCGCCCGGACAATAGAGAGTGCTAAATATCGCGCTTGGGCAAGCTGACTGCCTTCTATGGAGCGAACAAACGGAGCTAGTTACGCCATCCTGGCCTGGCAAGCTGGGGTTGGAGCGCCGATCAGTCCACGAGGCTGCCGGAAGCACCATTGGCCAAGCGCCTTCCTCCATGTTCTTCCTGCAGCTCATGCTCTTGCTTCCTTTCCTTTTCACAACCTGACATCGCCCTACACCTCCTCATTGCGCTCTATCCCACACAACGCGACGCAACCAACGTGACCACACATTGTGCGCGACCATCACGAACTACTCAAGACCTCCACACCTCATCATTCGCGACTACCTCACCTCACCTTCGCCTTATCACGCCAATCACTCCACTTCTTCGTTGGCTTGAGACTCTCACCTCACTTCTCGATCCACATCCAAACCATCGACTTGCGCGACTACCCTCACCATCCGGCACCATAGGAGGCTCACCGGCTCTAGCAGACCTTGTGCACAGGTTACAGGCGCAGGATAAGCAATTGATTCCATTTGATACTGACCCACAGTCGTGTTCCTCGACCAAACATTGCAGTAGCACCCTGTCACCCGCTATCACGATGTCGAACAGTTTCTCCGACTCACCAACGGTTGTGCTGCCGCCCTCGGCACCCAATTCATACTTCGCCAATAGCCACTATGTCCAGCAGCAAGATAGCAATGCCCATATGCTCAGTGGCATTAGCCCCATGGGTCTGGCGAACGCGAACGCATTCAAGTCCAATGGCACGACTCCAGGCTCGATCGCAGGTCGCAAGCGGTCTCGCGGCGACATCTTCTCGCAAGAGGACGAGGAGGAAGAACACCTCGAAGACGGTTCGACTGTCACTCCTGGTAATGACGGCGGCCCAGTCAAGCCACGAGGCGAGCCATTTTACGGCCCAGGAATGACTCTCGTCTACCCAGATGAGCCGTACGAGAATTGTGCGGAATCGCAGTCAGGTACTTGGAAAGAAGAGCTCGATGCGCGGCGACCTTTCGCTCTCGCGCACTCGAAGCGTCCAAGCGTCACCTCTCGCAAGTCGCAGCGCCTCGACAGTCGCGCCGCTGGTCCAGACGACCTGGCCCAACTTGTTCTGCCACCGACTATGCGCGACGTTACCAACGAGCCACTCATCGACGAGGTCACTCGCCGACTGGGCATCAGTTGGACGCGCATGGATACCAGTGAGGCGCGTCAAATCAACCAGAGAGCGTACTCGAAATGGATCAGCAACCATTACCCACAGCTCAACGATGTCTCCATCTGGTTTGAGAACAGCTCGATCCCCGGATATCTCGTGGCAGCTCTGAATGCCTACAACGGACAGCACGAGTACTACATCTTCTCTGAAGACCTGACCGAGGCTCGTTTGGTGACCACCGATCCAAGCCAACTCATTGCACGCCTCCAGATGCTGCCAGCTCTTCATCTCGCGGCCCCAGGAGGGTGCATCAGAGCTGAGACAGATCCGATCACCGCCGACCAGAATGAAGTCACCACCGCCATGGTTGACAACTTGCAAGCCTACAGTCAACCAAACGGCTGTGCAGCTCACGCGATGGAGCTGGACTGATCGCGCGTGGCTGGAGACGAGCTTCAACTTACTGCATCACTTGCTTTCGACCGATATAAGCCATGTGCTTCACTAAAACCATTCAAATTGGGCGGTAAAGTCCATCAAAAGTCGACTCGCGCTCGAGCGCTGGAGTTGGGGCCATTTTGCTGAGATCTGCTTCGCGTTCGTTATTCACGCGGCTCTACTGGGGCTGAGCCTGCGGGATATGCTGTGTGTTACTATCTGCTGCTGCTACACGTGTACTATAACATCAATGAAATACGATCTTATGACCAAATTAAATCGTTCAAGTATGCATGAGATGTTTCTGTTCAGTCTCTTGTCCGCGAGAGTGCCTACTCGTAAGCCTGACGCTGTGTCGATCGTCCGCCAGCAGGCCCGAGCTCTTTGACGCTCGCACCTCTACTTAGCTGCACACATCAGTGACCTCGTGCACCATCACTTCCGCAAAACACCTCAAATACCGCAATCATGGCTGAAGGAATGTTTTACGTGAGTGTGGCCATATCCATCATGTCCGCCGGCGAGCTGTAACTGACGGTGGCGGCTTCTATACAGAATGCGACCAACGGCTACGTCGAAGGCATCGTGCGTGGCTACCGGAGCGCACTGCTCACCGGCCAGAACTACGGCAACTTGACACAATGCGAGAATATCGACGGTATGTCATGGAAGAGCCTGCCAGTAGTGCAGGCGGAACAAACACTGAGAGCGCGCCAGATGTCAAACTACAACTCGGACCTGCATACGGCGACTACCTCGCCTCCCTCCCACCGAACCCATCCACATCCGCTCTCGCCGATAAAACGCTCGACAAGCTCGTCTCCGAGTTCCGCTACGTCCAGGCTCAGGCCACGGGGAGCCTCGCGAAGTTCATGGAATACTTGACATATGCCTACATGATTGACAACGTGGCGCTTCTCATCACCGGCACTCTACACGAACGCGATACGAAGGAACTGCTGGAACGCTGTCATCCTTTGGGCTGGTTTGAGACTATGCCGGTGCTGTGTGTGGCTACAAATATCGAAGAGCTGTACAACTCGGTCTTGATCGAAACTCCGCTGGCGCCTTACTTCAAAGGCAGCATCAGCCACCAGGATCTTGATGAGCTAAACATTGAGATCATCCGAAACACTCTGTACAAGAACTACCTCGAAGACTTCTACAGATTTGTGAACGAGGAGCCCGGGATCAAGGGTACACCGACGGCGGGAGTGATGAGCGAAGTGCTGGAATTCGAGGCGGACAGGAGATCAATAAACATCACAATCAACTCCTTCGGAACAGAACTTTCGAAGCAGGACAGAAAGAAGCTATACCCCAACTTTGGCCGATTGCATCCTGAAGGCACTTTGATGCTGAGCAGAGCGGACGATGTGGAGGGCGTACGGATAGCAGTCGATGGCGTCTCTGACTACCGGACTATGCTGGATCAGACGGGAATGGGCGGCAACTCTTTGGGCAACCAGTCGGGTGGTATCGGGGGTGATGAAGGCAAGAGTCTGGAAGATCTGTTCTACCAGAAGGAGATGGAGATTGCGAAGTTGGCCTTCACGTATCAGTTCACGCATGCAGTCGTGTATGCTTGGGTCAAGCTGAGGGAGCAGGTGAGTCTTGACGAAAAGCGCACATTAGCGGGAGCATTACTGACAGTCCTGATAGGAAATCCGAAATATCACATGGATTTCGGAGTGCATTGCGCAGAACCAGAAGGATAGGATTAACAACTTTATCAGTGTATTTTGAGCATAGCAGGGACAAGCTTTGGCGCTCGGGGTTCTGGTTCTGTATAGTGTTGAGGAGGAACATGAGAGCATAGAATGGTAGCAATCAACAGATGAAACCTGTATCAGTAAAGGCGCTGCCTGATCCACTCAAGTTATTCCTCCTACAGAGACGTCCAAAGGGTGGGCAGTCGCGGAGATTAGCTCGTCCTGTCCACAGTCTCACATCGTACCCGTGTGCATGTGAGTGAGTGCGTGACTGCCTGGTCTGCCGGTTTGAGTGAACTGAACTGATTGAGCGCAGAAGTGAAGGCGTGCCGGCTGCTTTCACATGACTGGCGGCAGGGATCGGCCACTTCTCCGCCAATTGCAGCTCGACGCGCCACCACTTGCGACACTTCCGAGGACACAGTACTGATAGCCGCATAAGATATCGAGCATGGCCAGCGTGAAGGAGGAGAAGCGCAAGGCTGAGGAGGGCATCAACGGCCACGATGCTAAGCGCATCAAACCGTCTGTGTCGCCTCCGCCGGCGTCGCACGAAGAGGAGCACGACGAGGACGAGGACGACGCGCCCTTCACGATAAATCACGCCGCATACCCCGAGAAGCCCGCAGTCATCGAGGAGCGCAATGGCGACATCTCCTTCTATGTCGTCAACAATGACGGCAAGCCCTCGTCGCACATCATCCTCACTGGCCTCAAATGCATCTTCCAGAAGCAGCTCCCCAAAATGCCCAAGGACTACATTGCACGACTCGTCTACGACCGAACCCACCTGAGCATAGCGATCGTGAAGCGCCCTCCAGCCGGCTCGTTCGCAGAGGCAAGCGGCCTGCCTGGAGAAGTGGTGGGCGGCATCACATATAGACCCTTCAAAGGCAGGCAGTTCGCCGAGATTGTGTTCTGTGCCATAAGCTCCGACCAGCAGGTGAAAGGATACGGCGCACATCTCATGAGCCATCTCAAAGATTACGTCAAGGCTACCAGCGATGTCATGCATTTCCTGACCTACGCCGACAACTACGCGATCGGGTATTTCAAGAAGCAAGGATTTACAAAAGAGATCACGTTGGACAAACCTAAATGGATGGGATACATCAAGGATTACGAGGGAGGTACCATAATGCAGTGCTCCATGCTGCCCAAAATCCGCTACCTTGAATCAGGGCGAATGTTGCTCAAACAGAAAGCTGCTGTTCACGCAAAGATCCGAGCAGTATCCAAGAGCTACGAGGTTCACCAACCGCCCAAGGCTTGGAGGAATATCAAGCCTGGCCAGTCCCTACCTGAGATTGACCCTCTATCCATTGACGCGATCAAAGCGACAGGTTGGTCACCCGACATGGACGCACTTGCACGCCAACCTAGGCGGAACCCGTCTCACAGCCTGCTACTTGGCCTGCTCTCAGCCCTGCAAACAAGCAGCTCAGCATGGCCGTTCCTCCAACCTGTTAATGGCGAAGAAGTTCACGATTACTACGAAGTCATCAAAGAACCCATGGACCTCAGCAGCATGGAACAAAAGCTGGACAAGGACCAATACGAAACCGTGGAAGACTTCGTCAAAGACGTCCTACTCATCGTGCGGAATTGCAAACGCTACAACGCGGAAACAACACCATATGCCAAAGCTGCCAATAAGCTGGAGAAGGAAATGTGGAAGAAAATCCGCGAAGTGCCGGAATGGTCATATTTGGAACCGGAGAGTTTTGAGAGCACGAATCGGAAGCCGGAGGATCAGTAGGAAGTTCCACCTCCAACGCGAGCTGCTCCACCGGATCCTCCTGATATAGGGCGGCGCAAGGTCCAGAAAGAGGGAGTCACGTCGCTTGGCAGGAATGGGAAGCCCAGTGTACGTGGCCGGAGAGGGCGACCCCCTGGTCCTCGGTAAATACTCTGCTTCTGAGGCTATCTATATATTGCATGATAGACGACTTGATGACATTGAATGGAATACGACCGCCTTGATTGGGGTAGTAGCAGAAGAGCTTGACTTGACTGCAACGGCGCCACATTTCATTGCATAATTTCTCATGAGAAGGCAAGGACATGGAGAACAAGCTTTCATACAACACGATACAGCCACGTCCAACCCTTTTTCCAAGCTCAATCGCTGGCCCATCTCTCGCACAGTCATCAATCGTTAACATATGATACACCATCATCGTCATAAATCACAACCCGAGCAGCACATTTACACCATCTCCCCATCTGTAAATTTCTCATTCATCAACAGCCCATCATCTCCAACTTTCTCCTCCTCGTCCACCATCCCATCACTTCCACCTCCCTCTTCCTCAACCACCAAGGCCGGCCGATCAATCAATTCCACCTCATGCATCCTCCCCTCCGCATCCTTATACACAAATTTATCCCTTGTGGTCTCTTTCGGAATACTATGCTGGAACGTCACAGTCGAATCTCCCACCCCTACATGCAGTCCCGGGGACTCATTGTTGATTTTGTCCTCGTCTTCTTTACGAAGTGAAGCTCTATGAGCACCGAAACTTTTATTCGGGATCTCCAGTGTTGTGGTTTGCATTTGTTGTTGTTGATTTGTTAGGCCTGAACGTCTCCTGTCTTCTTCGGCGAGGATTTCTTCCGCGGAGGTGTTGTTTTGTGGGAGGACGCTGGATTTTTGGAGGCGAGGGGTCATGTATGGTAGGAGGTTGGAGAGAGGGGGGAGACAGATGAGGATTATGCTGAGGTTTATCTGGAGGATTGTCCAGATTGTTGGTTGGGTGAATGAAGATGTGAGCGTGGCTGATGGAGAAGGGGTTGTCGGTGTCGTTGGAGAGACGATTGTGCGACCTAGGGTGCAAATAATGACAGCCAGTCCGATGATGTAAATGCAGGTGAGTCCGAGGTTCTGGGCCTGGGATAGCTTTGCTGCGAGGAGAGGCGGGACCGGGAGGAAGAGGAGGGCGACGCTGTAGATCAGGTCTAAAGCGCTCGACGCTCGATGCAGGGTTGCGACATTGAGGCATTGACTTGTTTTTCCGTAGACAGAGTTCCAGATCGAGGCGATCGGGGTGCATTGAAGGACTGTCGCCAATTCGGTGGCGACGAATGTCAAGCTGAGTAGACCAATAAATGCCCAACACAGTGATCGATAAGCGATGCTGACGGCATGCGAGGGAAGAATCCGGAGGTAGAGCACGGCCAGGACGACCTTCGTTCCGAACAGAATGAAGTGTTCCAGTAATGTGAAGGCGTAGAACAGCTGTGAACATGAGCAACAATCGAAAAGTGGTCAGATGTCTGGACAGCTCTCACCTGGGCGAATTCATTCAGCTGATCTATACCGAACAGATAGCTCTCTGCACCAAGGCCATTGGCTGTGGCAAGGTGGGCGCATACTGTTGAGCCAACAAGAGCAGCATAGCAGGAGAAGACCATCCAGTCATCAACACGAACTTTATCGGAATTCATCATACGTGAGGCTAATCGCCCCAAAAAGGAGGCTGTCGCGAAGCCAAACAACGTCCATGACAAGATCTTGATCGCAACAGATTGGTTGCTTCGTGATGTATCGCAGGTTTTCGCGTTGAAAGCTTGCGATTCTACGCACGTCAGCAAATTTCAATGCTATGATTAGGATCTGAAATACCCAGATGTTCAGCGATCGTGCAATTGCTTGCGACGCATACATCGAGCATGTCTTGCAGGCCAGTGGTAACACAGAAGCAGAGATCCGTGATTGAAGCACAGCCATACACTGGGAGTATAGCATCGTGGCATTTTTGCTGCAGACCTGTCAGTCCATTTTCCATATGCGATGTGCAACCAATGCTATGCGTACCACGCACGTCGATAACTCAGCATCCTGGCGAGTCTCGATCGCGCTCGCATGCGTGATCCAACTCGTGCAGGAAAGACATAAAGGAAGAAAAGAGAATAATAATCTCATCTTGACGAGAAAGCAGCGCACAAACCGTGAGAGGAAACTGAGCTGACCTCGGCAAGCGACGTCCACAAGTGAAGTACAACAGCTACGGCTGCCATCCATGATCATCGACAAGCAGATCCATAACTGGCCATGCGCGACAGCAGCGATGAACTCGCCGATACCCTATATTCGATGCTGTAGGTAATAGCTTCGGCATATATAGAAGCTGTAGAAGTCTCGAAGAGCTGAAATTCGAATCCAATCGGCGCTCGTAGCGCGATCTGTAGGCATATTTGACTCGAGTGAACATGAAGTCAAGCGCCACAGGTGTATTCTTGACAAGCTCATGCGCATGCGCCGGCTGGGTCCGGTCGGTTGACTTCATCATGGCCTTTCTCAGTATTGTCGTGTGCATAGACTATGCTGGGATGCACAGTCGACAACTACTCCACGTGCTGCGATTCTATGGATAAGGGCATGCGTATGCCGCAGCATAATTCGCGACTGCGATGGCACTCTTTCTTCTGCATCATTGCAGCGAGCTCAATTGTCGTGCGGAGGTCTGTGTATATGTCGTATCCCTGCAAATATAGTGCATTGACATCATGCATCCCATATGTGGTATTGGCATGACTCGTGCAGCTGCATAAGCATACGGCATTGTCCTCGCTCGTGACGTGATCAGAGGCCGAAAGCTCGCACCGATGGCGTCAAACCGCGCGCCAGCGTCTCTCGTTGGATATGGTATTGCTGGACGACTGTACATATGGTAAGCAGTCGAACACATGTTCTCTCTCAGCGTTCAGTGACCCAGCGTCCTCTTTTCAGAAATTCGAGAAGATTTTGCTAAAGCTGGCGTGAAAGCATGCTCAACCTGAAAACCGGTTGAGCTGTCATATGGCCCCAGCGTTGGTCATCATTGGGTTCAAGTTTGATGATAGAAAACACAGTGTACTTACTCTGCGCTTTGGTATCAAAAAAAGTGCCAATCGAGCCTATCGCCCTTCGTGGCGTAAGTCTTTGCAGCCCAGGGTGAAATGGATATCGGCCAGGAGTCCAGGCAAGCCTGGGTCTACAGTGAAGCCTTTTTCGAGGACTCCTCCCGCTCCAGGTACAGTCTTGAAGCCAGCGCGCGGCCAATAATCGCCCGTCTCTGCTGTCGAGTACACGGTGTTGAGACGAACTGCTCCTCGTTGCTTAACCAGATCTTCAATTGCCTTGATGATTAGAGTGCTCAGACCAGCGCGGCGATGGGTAGGATGTACGCAAACGCAACACAGCTCCCAATCTTCGACCACAGAAAATTCGTGATCTTCATTCCTTACGTGTTGCTCCGCCGGGACATCGCGAGCACTGGCACCTTCATTACTACCTCTTGCGGCGTTTGCGACGTCAATCCAGTTTGGACCACGGAAAGGGACCACTCCTGCGCACGCGACAGGATTGCTTCCCAAAAGGGTGACGGCAAGGACACCCTCAGATCCAAGTTCGCCAGCAAGTCTCTCTGCTGCAATATCCGGGTCCAATGGCAGACGTGTCCATGTGGGCGGAAATGCAGAATGATCCTTATTCTGAAAGGCCGCGTTGATGGTGAGGTGCAACGCTGCCCACCATGTCTGCTCCGACAGGGCATTTCCTGGTACGAGGACGATACGAGGGTCAGCCATAACCGGCGTGGCAAACGAAAGAGGTCCTTGGAGCGTCGTTTCTGCTTACGAGTCTAGGCAACGGCTGTGGGCTTCGCCAGGACTTAGCTCTTTTGGCTGGCTAGGAGAGGAAAGGCGGTTCATTTGGGAAGTGCGCAAGCCGTACTCGGATAGGCGAAGATTCGTGAGGATCCCGGCGTGAAGGCGTGGGCCGCGCACGTTGACTCCACCTCATGTCCGAGCAGCCAACAATGGTATAGGCTTTGACAGATGCAGGTGCAGAGCTGCCAAACAGGTGTTGCCCAACATCGCGGTACCGGAAGAGCGACGCGCTGTCTTCGGCGGGCGGCGGCTGTGCGAACTCTGCGTCAAAAATAGCCTGTATCGAATGACACGTTCGACGCTGATGACCTGATGATTTCTGTTGCCCGGCTAGACGAGGCGATGAGGAGACGTGGTGGCCATGGGTCAGCGCGGAGGAGGTGATGTGATGGACGGTTGTGCAAGAAGACGCGTACAGTACAGACGGTGTCGCGCTCGAGGCGAGGTGTCAGGCGAGTGAAGCACAGGACTTGCGGATCGACACAGGCACTAGACCCCGACTAGCGCCAGCCGTGCCTGCCGACTACTGACTGCTGTGACGTACCTTCTTCGCCTGCGTCCGGCCTTCCGCTGCGCTGCGTGGTGGATGAGGTGAGCAGGCAATCAGCACAAAGGTCACGACCTGCTGTGCTGCCTGCGCTGGAAGATTGCCTGCTGGAGACGTTGGACTGGACGGTTGCGCCGTGGTTCGGTAGCTTCGAGACAAGCACACAAACACGGCTGGCCAAGTGATCGACAGGTGCTGCGCAGCTGCTTTTCCCACAGATCAGCACACCCGGGCCCTCGGACTGCCTCTACTTCTACCCTCCTCCTCACTGCACCTGCACCTGCGAATGCCGACGCAAGGAGTGCGCTGCAACAAGAGCAGAGCGTGCCATGTGGCAGCGGGTCAAAACTGGCAGCAAGGCTGGGTTCGACAAGGCGTATGCGGCATTGGACAAACTCGGCCCGCCTGTGAATAGGTTGAGTAACAGACTCGGATCAGAGGCATTCTGGCCTACGACACTAGACAAGGAGTGCGACAAGGCTGCGCGGATATTGAAGAGCTTCTGCAGTGAGTTGAGACCTAAACGCGTGGCATCCGCAGGCTAACTGTACGCAGAGGATGGCTTCTACGCAGAAGAGGAAGTGGAGGCGGGTGATGGGCCGAAACAGAAGCAGAAAGTGCTGCAAAAGATACCCGAACATGTGATTCGCAACGCCAAAGGGCTCGCCATCTTCACTACCATGAGGACGGGTTTGTGGATCAGCGGCGCAGGTGGCTCAGGCATATTAATCGCGAGGAAGGAAGATGGTACTTGGAGCCCACCGTCTGGCATCATGCTTCACACCGCGGGTCTTGGCTTCCTCGTTGGCGTCGACATCTACGACTGCGTGGTGGTGATCAACTCGCAACGAGCGCTCGACGCCTTCACCAAAGTACGGTGCACAGTAGGAGGCGAGATCTCCGCAGTCGCAGGCCCTTTCGGCGCTGGCGGAACTCTGGAAACTTCTGTTCACAAGCACCAAGCTCCAGTCTACACATATCTCAAAAGCCGCGGCTTTTACGCTGGAGTACAGATCGATGGCACAATTGTCATTGAACGAATGGACGAGAACGAACGATTCTACGGACAAAAGCTTCCAGTAGCTGAAATCCTCGCTGGGAAAGTCCGCCACGCTCCTTACGAAATCAGGAGACTACTGGAGACCATCAAGGCTGCGCAAGGTGACACCGAAATCGACGACAGTTTGATACCGACAGAAGCGGCGCCGGGCGACTACGAGATTGATGATGGGACTTCATTTGGTGTTCCAAAGATGGATGATCCGGACCCGTACGGCGTGCTGGCACTAGAGAAAGAAGGCATGACTCTCAAGGAGGCTGGTACACACAAGAGAGCTTCTTGGGAGCAATTCTCCTTCAACCCGGCCCCAACATCCCCCATATATCCGATATACACTCGGCAAAGCCAAGACTTGAGCGCACGTTCAGCGAGCCGACGTAGTAGCTGGCGGTCGAGTGCGTTCAGTGCGGAACCGAAGACCCCGAGCTCTCTGAGAAATAGTCTGGATCGGAGGCGCTCCCTTGTCGTAATGGCAGACACATCGACACAGACAGATCCCGCCGCCGACGTTCCCCCTTCACCCAGCAGAAGGAGTATTGGCGGTCACAGTCAACACAGTAGCAAAGGCAGTGTTTCAAACCTGAACGCATCGACCATGCAAGACGTGCCAGAACATGAAGTTCTTGCAACACCACACGCACAAGATGCGCCCGTGAGCATCAGCACTGCGAATGGCTACAGCACTCCTCCTCATACACCACCCGCGACATTGGAGGCCCCTCACGACGTCTCTGACCACGAAGACGATCATTACGATGATGTACAGATCGAGCAGCCGGTCGTGCATTCCGTTCAATCCGTGCAGCCTGTCACGTCGCAGACCTTGTCCAAGGCGCGCATCGTCAATGTTCCAAAACGGTTACCGCCTAAGCTCCCTCCACGGAATCCAGGACGCAATGTCGTGGTCGATCAGTCCCCATTGTCTCGCACTCCTTCGCCGGAAAAGTTTCCAGCCACCGCTCCCGTGCAAAGCCTGCCCGCACGTACAGACGGAACCGTGGCTGATATTGATGTGGGGAGTCCTCAAGGGGAAAGCGCGGAGGAGTTGGTGCGCGACGCGGATCCCGTCAGCCCCATCTCTGAGGTGGGGGCAGAGATTATGACAGCCACAAAGCTTGAGGCAGTGAGTCTCCGTGGTGTCCAGAAGGAGATGGACATGGATCACGCCGTTTCGCCCATCACCACCGAGCAAAATGAGAAGCGTGGAACAACAGTACCGGAGGCGAAAGAGAAGATGCCAGGGGGCTTCGATTGAGAAGCTCAATTTCTTGCTGTTATGGATAACGAATGATGAAAGGACTTGGGTATGGATATAGCGGCAGCGAGGGCGTTACTTATGGGGCATGTGTGCTCGTCTAATACCCCAGTCTCATGCATGGGATGCGGATGTTCGGCAGGATTGGTTTCTAGTCATTATTGAGATCGTGTATAGGTTATTGTCAAGTCGTATTCCTGGTTGAGGTTGTGGGGATCGTCGACCTGTTCCACAGCATGGCTCAGAGGCGCTAGTCGTGCATGATCACATCCTTTCATCACCTCGCTCGAGCAGATGTGTGCGGGGCACACAAGGCCCGATGGGGGTATTGCAATGCGCATTCGGTCTGGTCCGATGGCTCAATGAGAACGATATAGGAAACGGTCGATGCGTCGATACGAGCGCACGTGGAGCTGTACCGGCCATTGCCAAGCACAGTGAAGCCGCTAGGCCACTTCTCGACGACACCTTTCACGGGCGGCGCTGCTCACAACACCGCAAAGGAGTTCGTGATTTTGCTGCCCGAGCATACCCTTCACGACTGCCAAAGAAAAGCATACAAGCGCGTGCATAATTTCCCGGTCTCCCGCACTGACACACAGCGCAGCTCGGAACTCTGCTGAATAGGGCTCCGAACTTTGCTCCAAGCCTCGGTCGCGCCACCCAGATCCATGGACTTGTAAGTGCGTGAGGGTTTGAGGCTGGCACCGAGGATACGGTTTTCCGCAACAGCTTCGCTGGGGAGAGCAAAGCGGGGCGGCGATGATGTGTTGCCCTTCTCAGCGATATCACATCCACTGACGCTTGGTGTTCTTCCATAACTCCATGCAGTGCAACCTTTCTTCAGAATCGCGTAGAATGTCCATTGGAAACCCCACCAAGACACAGCCACGTCTTGCTCAGAGTCCGCTCGGGGATGGCGGAGCTTCGACGCGCGCGCGGTAGGGCCGAAAGTTCCGTCGTTCAGCGGTAGACTGCACTGCAATAATGCGCAGCACTCCACGCTGGATGCATCTCAGAAACCCGCGGTGGGCGTCGCTTCAGCTGCTCCTTTTGGCGCAAGTGAGACCTGGCGTATCCACGGCACTTCAGCATGGCGGCCGATCTGAATGCCGGGAGCACAAGAGTCTGAATCAGGAAGCAGACGCTATCCTTCACGCTTGACGTGTCGATAGGTACTGCAGCAGGAAGTTGCTGACAATTGACCTGCAGCAGACGGACTGCGCTACCACCACCAAGGCCGATGTCCCGCCTTTCGAACTTTGCCGCGTTGCCTGCAGCTGGCACACCTCATGATGCTGTCCATCCTTTGCGGCTCTTCTGACAAGCGCCAGTCGCCGCTACTGCTGTCTCTCATCAAGGCCAGCGCATGAACTCTATGCACGCGCTCACAATGGACTCGCGGCCTGCGTCTGGTTGTTCCTCTTGAGCGGCCAGGACATCCGTACGTGCAGCACAGAGGCGCTCTCGCGTATAGTTTAGGACATACACCTTGCCGCCCTCGACAAACTTGGGCGGATCCGGGGCTTGCATTGGCCCACAACAGTAGCGATCTGCCCCATCGCAAGCTAAGCACGGCGAGCTCTGGTTAGCCGTGAGCGCCCTGGCGAAGCTATGGATGCATGTGCGGTGATGCTATTGTACACCGTCACTTCGCTGCAAACGTCATCCAGGCTGGACCACTCAACGACGGCGGTTCGCTTACAGCCACATTTCACACTCGCCCCTACGGCGCATGATACTGCGCGCCGTCGTCAATTCCAACCACATGCAGGCCGAGTGAGAACGTGTGACTAATGCAGAACCTGCATTTCACAAGCGGCAGCGTTCCAACTGCGGAGCATGCCTGAGGGCATATGGATTAAGCGAGTCGCATATCTGTTCGCTCATCAAGCTCGCGCCTATAGTGCGAGCGGTAGATCTGGGGCAGAGCCGGTGGCTGTCGTCTGGCAGAATGATCCCAGCACGACGCACTCCCGCGGCTGTACTTTAGACTGCAGTTCAGATGATGCTTAGCACATGTGGGCGATGCTGCAAGGCGTTCGGAAGCTCGATGCCCGCAGAGGCAAATTTGGCGCTATTCATGCCCTTCCTTGAACTTTGCGCTTCAGCCTTGGATCGACAGTCCACGATGAATAGATGCAATCAGCGCATGCGCTATGCCTCAAGTGCGTGCTGGCGTCTGTGGTGGTCTTGCAAGTTCGGGAACGCTCGTTCTTTCCGAGACGCCCGTGCTCGAGCAAGCAGCTGCTTGTCGATCACTCGTCTTTCGTGACCCTCCAATGCCTTCAGCTTTTGGTGACACAGAAAGAACTAGAACAGAAAGTTCGAGCCATGGCATGCGCTCAGTGCAGCGTCTTGTACCTCCATACCCACATCGAAAAGCTTCGAAAGGGCTCCATGCTCGCAGACCCACCCGTTGATGATATCAGCCTGTGGCCGCTGCACGTACCTGCTACTCGGTGTGGATGAGATCCCCAAGTACATTAGGGGCCCGCCGACAGGTCATTGCTCGATTTCCTCACTCGCCACATGCGATTGTTGTCCATGCATAATGAGGTGGCTCGCGATCACATTCAGGCAAGAATCCAAACTAACTAAACCTGTGTGATACAGCTGGTTGTTTGAAGCTTCTCTTTCACTTGCGGCTCGTGACTTCCAGCCCGCGGTTTTGCCGCACCTTTCAACAGTCAAAGCTCGAACTTCACAGACCGAGCCTCGTTTCTTAACTACCTACCTACATATCCAATTGACCTAGTATAGACAATGGGTCTGTTGGCGAGGGCGCGGCCCAAGGTGTTGACCGCGACGACACTTCTTCGTCAACCTCGAACGCTCGTCATCCAACCCAACGTCGCCAGCAAGAGCTACGAACCCATCCTTCCACCACCCGACATCTTCGCCAAAAAGAAAACACCGTCGGTCGAGTCGCCACTCGTGAGAAAGCACGGCCATGCCTACTGGCAGCACATCGAAGCGTGGAAGGACGTCTCGCAAGAAGAGTTCCTCAGCTACCGCTGGCAGGTAAGTCACCGCCGCGCTGCTTGGGCATGTTATGTGCGACGTGCTGATGGATCATGACTTCAGACAAGCCACACAATCGACAGGAAGGACAAGCTGCTCCGATTCCTCGAAGCAGTCCTGCCCGAACGCATCCCACAATCAGCTGGCGTCAACTCGATCTGGTCACGGATCAAGACCCGCCATGACTTCCTCGCAGATGTGGAAGGAGGCATGAAAGCGGCGCCTATGTCCGTACGGCTGACTCCACACATGCTGAGCGTCGCCGACTGGCACAACCCACTCGAAGATCCTATTCGCCGGCAATTCATACCACTACAGTCGACCATCAAGGAAGACCACCCGGCCCTGGAGCTCGATTCGCTGCACGAGACCGATGACTCTCCTGTGCCTGGTCTTGTCCATCGATATCCCGACAAGGTCCTATTTCTTGGTAATCATCTTGAACTTCCTCTACCATCATCGCTGACCTAGTGTAAAGCAACTTCAGTCTGCCCTGTCTATTGCCGATTCTGCACTCGATCGTATGCTGTCGGCAACAACACCGAGTCCGTTATCAAAGCATCTCAGAAACCGACTCGAAAGCGTTGGGAGGCGATGTTCGAATACATCGAGTCGACACCAGCAATTCAAGACGTCGTCGTGTCCGGAGGAGACTCCTACTACCTACAACCAGAGCAACTACAACTGGTTGGAAAGCGTCTGCTGCAGATCCCCCACGTACAACGCATTCGCTTCGCCACCAAGGGACTCGCAGTCTGTCCGATGAGAATCACTGATCGCAGCGATGGCTGGACCGACACGTTCATCAACATCAGCAACCTTGGTCGATCGATCGGAAAACAGGTCGCCATGCATACCCACTTCAACCACCCTCGCGAGATCACCTGGGCCACTGAACGCGCAGCTCGATACCTCTTCGAGAAAGGCGTTACTGTTCGCAACCAATCCGTCCTCCTCAAAGGCGTCAATGACGACCTCCGTACCATGTCGACATTGATTCGCAAACTCGCCGACCTCAACATCCAACCCTACTACGTGTATCAATCAGACATGGTTCGTGGAGTCGAGGATCTTCGCACACCACTCTCAACGATTCTCAATCTCGAGAAGCACATTCGAGGCACGATCGCCGGGTTCATGATGCCTTCTTTCGTCGTCGACCTGCCTGGAGGAGGTGGTAAGAGACTTGCGAACTCCTTCGACACTTACGACGAGGAGGTTGGAGTGAGCTACTGGCGTGCGCCGGGTATCGCAGGAGACGAGGTCTTCACCTATCACGATCCAACGGAGTAAACAGAACAGCTCAAGCTGAGCTGGAACTTCGACAGTGCATGGTTAAGGAAAAGGGTTGATTTGAAGAGTTTCTTTTCATACGTTGCTTCTATTCTGCGTCAAAGCGACCAGCGAGCGTTGGACAGTGGTGATACCCGTTTTTTGCGAGTGCGCAGGGGCATTGCAGGATAGTATCATGAGCTTCTTTCGGTTCTTCTGGTGGGTCTTGCATCACAAGGTTGATAGCGTTTCGGGAGGCAATTTCCATACTTTTCAACAATGAAAGCGTGATTTTGATGCTCCGCGGCCCCTCTTGCTACGTCAAACCTCGTCTAACGCATGGAGGACTTGCAGCTACTCCTGCTTTCGGGAAACGATGTACAGCTCCTCGTATCCTCCCACAGTCGACCGACTCAAGAAGACGGATGCTGGCACGCGCACGGAAGCAATACTCGAGTCATCGTTTGGCTTCGGAGAGCGAGCCCCCTGCTGTTCCTGTATTCAATCAGCACTGCACATAATCATAAGCTTACGACATCAATATCTTACCTTGCTAAGGAGATCGCGAGGCGTAATTTCCACGTGAGTGGCGCCAGAAGGAATCGCCTTCTTGCTCAGCTGGAGAGATCCGGATTCTGCATTCATATTTAGCACAGTAACAACTCGTCGACTCTGCCAATCAATCGCACCTTTCTTCAGAGCAGCCTCGAGCTCGCTGTGCTGCATTGTATCCAGCCCCTTGGAAACGACCGGCTCGCCGCGTGGTTGGTGGTGATAAACTAGGACTTTGGCCTCGGACATGGTGCAGGATTTTGTGGTCATTTGGTCGTGGATGGAGGATTTTGCGGTAGCGCTTGATCGGAAGAGAATGATGAGGAGGATGTATCCGGTGCTATGAATGTGCTGGGATAGTCGAAGTTGGGACAAAGAAATTGTCCCTGTGCCGGAAGTAGCATTTGATACAGAGGTGACGCGCTTGCTTTCATTGTTCACCTCCACACGCCTGTCATTCGACACGTGCAACTTGGTGAATAGTGTATGTGAATGCTTCACGAATGCTGGGCATATGCTATGACAATCGAGTCAAGCTGGCAAACGAATTCGATGCAGTTCCACGAAGGCTTTTGATAACATATCTGGCTATCGTCTAGACCTATCGTGATATCGGTCGCGACTGCGTGACCTTCTCCGTTCATCGCGAGGCCGATCCCGTCTTCCTTCGTGCCTTTCATGTCGTTTGGGACTGCGACTTCGAGAGCCTCGTCTTGTACTATCACGGCCGCGATCTCGCCTGGATTTGTCGTGCTTGTCGAATACATAATCGTAGTGTCGACCACTGCCGCCCTCTCTCCCGCCTTCACGATACTGCTTGCGCTTTTGCAAGCTGTCGATACCGCCAAAGCCACCCCGGGATCTGGCCGTCTTGGAGTTTGTGTTGCTTCGCCACTCATCCGCGATCTTGGAAACACTCTGCGAGAAGTCCACGTGAATGCGGTGGTCGTCGATAAGTACTCCTTGCATCTTGAAGTACGCCCGCTCGCAGTCTTCCTTGTTTGCAAACTCAATGAAGGCGTACTGCAAGCTGTCCCCAGTCTTCTTATCGCGGATGACCTCGCACGACAGGATCTTGCCGAAACGAGAGAAGATGAGCTCGAGATCTTCGTCGCGTGTGACTGGATTGAGCTTGCATACAAAGAGAATTTGCTCTGGAGGAGTGACATCCGCAAAGGGAAGATCTCCTATCAGTTCCAGAGTCAGAGCTTGTGCACGCGCTTCGCGTTCTCTCCGGAGCTTTTCCATCTGTTCCGGGTCTGTGTCGTCTTTCAGAACTTCATCGTGCGCGATTCTTACAGTCGCTCGCTGTTCAGCTGATGGCAGAGGGCTCTCCGGTGGCTCGATCAGGCCTGGCGGATCATCGTAAGGATCGTCGAGGATTACGGTATGGAGTATTCTAATGTCCTGCAGAGGCCGCCCTGTTGAGTCCAGGAATGCGGTATTGATCTTTTCAAGCGCATCGAAGCCTTCCACAACCTCGCCAAAGACTGCTGCTTTGCCATCTAACTCCTCCAGCCCATCCGCCAGTGTGATGATGAATTGACTCCCTGCTAGTCTCTCATCTGGATTCAGCTTCGAAGGCGTGGTAACCATGCTCAGCGTGCCCCGCTCTTTGTGCTTTCTCTTTTTGGAGAATTCAGGCTTGAAGGTGGCGCGTTCGGGCCTGGACGCACGCTTCGTGGTGCCATCGGGAAGCGCCCATATCGCCGATCCGCCGTCACTCTCTTTTGACTCTGGGCCGATAGGGTCGCCGCTCTGGAAGGAGAAGTTCGGCTGGACATTGTAGATTGGTGAGTAGTTGTAATACTTGATTTTGCAGAGTTTCAGGAAGCTGCGCAGAAGGGTCTTAGCATTTTGATCAGCGCGGGCGAGGAGGATATGCGGCCTTTCTGCAGACTTACTTCTCACAGCATGTGGGCGCATCATCGACGAACAGGTCGACGGTGATGTCGCCGGCGCTCGTCTCGAAGATGACTGCCATGGCGCCTGAGGACGTGCACCGGCGGCAGGCGACAAAGGGAGTGGTGGTGGAGGCCTGAAGGGGAAGTCGTGACGCGCGCGAGCCGCGCGAAGCAGCTGCCGTGGTGGTGGAGCGCTGCTGCCCCAGTCTTCAGGCTGGTCTTGGCAACAATCGATTGGCTCCTCCAGCAGAACCTCACCTCTCGTCTGCAGCACTCACCATCGGTAACGCTCTCACGATGCACTTCAAATACCCATGCTGCGCCCGCCTGTCCTGCGCTTGTCAACACGGGCGCGACAGCCTGCGCGTGTGACTGTTTCCGCTCCAGCCCACGCGCCACCCCGCCCAGCCTGGCCGACGACATGTTCAGACTGATCCAGCGCCGCCTCTTGCCTTGATCGTGAGCCCGTGCCGCTGCTCCCCCGTCCTTCTGCAGGTACCCTCCCGCCGTTCCATCCTTCTTCACAAGCAGGCATTGCCAAGGCAAAGCGAGCTTCTTGATGCTCTCGCAGGCTGACGCAACGCACCGAGCGCAGCGACATGGCCAACCACCCTGAAGGTCGCGAGCAGCATGGTCGGCTTGTTGCTGGCGGCCATTGAGGTAGTACCCTCGCATCGGTCTCGAACCGGTGAGCTTGCGTAGGCATCGCTCGTCGTCGCCACATCAAATGCGCCTCCCCGTCCGGCTCTGGCCACACAGGTTACACCGTGGACGAAAGAAGGTCTGCTGCGCTTGCCGCGGATCGGGAGAGGGCCTGTCCCGGCGCCGCTCATGTCACAAAAGCCACCCTGCTCGTGCGATGCTAGGCAACATTTCCCGGCTTCATGTATTCTGGTTGCGCCATTCATCGAGAGAAGTCGGCTACGACAAGGGCCCTTGCATTACGGAGATGACCGCAGACTGTGACATACCGGGCAGTTGACATCTATTACACAAGAGACGAGCCAGTCAATTACTCCCATCGTGACTGATCGTCCGCCCGCCATCTCGCCCGTGTGGGGGTGCAGCAGCAGCAAGCTGGCGCAGAACACCGGAGGCACGTCCTGTGCTTTGTCACGTTGTGCGCGCTGTGCGTGGGCATGTTTGATTAGCAAACAACATGGTCAATGCTGGAGCGACACGTTTGTCCACACTCCTCAGGTGCTATGCACACGTGCCAGGTGAACCCATTTCAATCGAGCTGTAGTTGCCAGCGCTCCCCGCATGGGATGGCAGAGCACCAGCTGCAACACGGACGACGCCGCCCATCTCTTTCAGGCTGAAGGCCGCAAGGTTGATGTCTCCGAGCCAGTCTGGCTGGCATTCTGGTATATGTCGGCTTACTTGTGGGTCCAGAGTGTCGAGCATCCTCAGGTAGCTCACAGCTTTCC